>JH720027.1:0-14988 GCA_000231845.2 Tetrahymena malaccensis 436 | reverse complement strand
TTGTTTTCATCTAAAACAAGAATAATAAAAATAAAATTTATTAGCATCTGAAAAAAAATTTAAAAAAATTCCCTTTGTCATACTATTTGATGAAGATTACAAATTCTTTAAAAAATTAAAGTTAATAAGTAAATAAATTAATAAGTTAATAAAGTAAATTTTTTTATTAAATCATATATTAATATGGGTTCGTCATAAGGAAAATAAAATAATGATACAAAAATAGAAAAAAGCTTTAGAAATTTAAAAAAAGTTATTGCTTTATTCTTATTTTTATTGAAATTAAATTTTATTCAAAAATAGTTTTTATCATCCTCAAATTCACAATGCAAATGTAAAAGTCTTAAGATTGATCTTCAGTAAAGAAACTAAAAATTTAGTTAAAAAATAAAGAAAAAAAAATAATTAATTTAAAGTGATTGTAACATTAATTGCAAAGATGCCGAGGCATTAGGATCTGCTTTAGCTAAATATACACTTCTGTAAACTTTAGTTATTTACTTAGGGTAAATAATATCTATCAATTTATAAACTTTTAGAATTATTAACATAAATACAATCAATAAAATATTCATTAATTATAGCTAGTTTTTCAAAATAATCATTTTTTTTAATTAAAGTAAATAAATAAATATTTCTTATTATTATAAAGAGATAATGAAATTGGAAAGAGTGGCTCTTAGTCTTTAGGTTTAGCATTCAAAAAAATGCCTTAAATTAAAAATTTGGAATTATTTCTCTTGTAAGATTGATAAATATTTTAATTTCTTATTGATTTTTAAAAAATTAATTTTCAAACGAAATTTTATTTTTTATGTAGTTAGGTTTCTAAAATTTTCTGAATTTTTCTAACTTTTTGTTGTTGTTGTCAAATTAATTAAAATATATAAATAGCCGTAATCATATAGGAGAGAGCATATAATTTTTAAATTCTGGTATAAAAGATTGCACTGAGCTTACTAATTTAAAATTAAATTATTGGTAAAATTATTATTCAATTATTTTATTTACTTTTTGTTATCTTAAAAAAAAGTAAGAAATCAAATAATTATTAAGTTTTAGTACTTAAATTATAAATTTTAATTTATATTTTGATTTTTATTACAATTCATAATACTAAAACCTTACTAAAAATCATTTATAAATTTTATTAAAAGGCTTAATTAAATTGGTAATTCTGGTGTAAAAAGTGTTAGCCATATTTTAGAAAGCTGCAAAAATCTCATAGTGTTAGAGCTCAATTTAGAGTAGAAATATAAATTATTTTAATTTTATAAAATTTTAATGGTTTATTAAAAATAAATTAAATCTTTTAACTTCTTATTAATTTAAACTTTATCACATTTGTAATCAATATTATTAAATATTTTAAAATAAAAATTTTAATATTAATAGTGTTAATGAAATCAATTCATAAGGAAGACAGTTTTTATGTTCAGCATTATAAAAATGCTCTAATCTCTAAATTTTGACACTATTCATGTGGTATAAAATATTATTTTTTAAATCTCTAATTATATATTTCTTTATTAGATTTTAAAAAAATTTTTTAAATAAGCAAATAAAATAAATATTTATTACATTTTTTAATTGTTTTTTTTAATATTATTATTTCTTTTATTTTTCTAATATTAAGGTTTGATGATGATTAAGAGAATATGAAATTAAAGATGTAAACATTAAAAATTAAGAGATTAATCAATTTAACTTTAAATAAAAAGGAAATTTGATATTAAATAAAAAATAATAAAAATATTTATATCTCTCAAAATACTTGCAATAATTTCATATTACATAAATAAACAAATTGTACTTTTATTTACAAAAGATAAAGTTAATTAATATTTTAAAATAAATTTTTATTCTGATTAAACCAAAAATATAAAAAAATGTATGAATGTAATTAACAAAGAAATGTAATTAATTATATAATATAAACTCTTATTTATTGTATGTGGTTTTTAAAAAATTAAAACGATAACATGTTTTTAATTGTACAAGCAATACAAGATATGTAGAAGTGTATAATGTCAGAGATTTGATAAATTTACAGTGATATCAAAAATTTATTTCGAAGTTGACTAACTTTTTTAATTTAAAGCACTTATTTTTAATTTACAATTCTTGTGATACGTCAATATAATTTAAACTATGAATATATCAATTAATTTAAATAAAATTATTGTTCATAAAAAATTTTTAAATTTAATTGATTAGTAAAATTATTAAAAAAAATATATTTATCAAAAAATAATTTATCATAAAATAAATAAATAGTTCTTAACATTTTAATTTTTTTTAAGACTTAAAATAATGGAATATATTTACCTGAAATCAAGTTTCAGTTTTTTGAGATGCTCGGAATTCGCTAAACCAGAACCAAATATTGATGTGCTATCTAAACAAATTTAATTATCACTTTTATTATTAAAAGAACAAAATAAATTAATAAAAAAGGAAAATTTAAAAGTTAACAAAATGAGTTAAATAATGAGATAAAAATTATCTTAAACAAATAAAAAATCAAATATTTTACAGCATTAAATAAAATTTTATATGAAAAAAATCATAATAAAAATAAGTAAGCTATTTTACCTTAAAATAAGTGTCAATTATTAGAGATTATTGCAACAAGTTAAAGCAGCATCTAAGGCTAAAGCACCTTCATCGCCAATATAATTCGAACTTTTTAATATTTCAAGAAAAAATAAATTTTAAGTAGGAAAAAGTAAATGAATGAAAATAAATAAAAAAAATGAAATTAAAATTGTAAAAATCAGTTAAATTAAAAAAAAAAATCTTCAATAATAAAATTTAATAAATGAACTAAAACTTAGTAAATAAATAAATGAAAGAGTCTAGCCTTAGTTTTTTATATTGAATTTTGTAATCGAAATTTCTCAAACTAAAAAAATAAAAATTTCTTACTCAAGATTAAGTAGCATTTTTACAAGATTAGTAAATTTAGAAAAAGCAAAAGCTAAAGCTGATACACCCTTAAAGCCAATTTAATTATAACTTTTTAATATTTCAAAAAAATATAATTAAAATAATGATAAATGTTTGATGGAAAAAATCAAACTAAATAAGAATCTAATAAGTAAATGAATTAGAAAACTTTTATTCTTTAAATTAAATATGATATTAATAATAACGTTATCAAATAATACAAATAATTTGCTTTTACTCTAATCTAATTGTTAAATTTACGAGATTAATGCAATCTTCTAAAGCAGAGCCTAAGATACATATGCCATCCTCACCAATTTAATATTATCTTTTTAATAAATGAAGAAATAGTTAATTAAAAGATTTTAAATCAAACAGAAAATAAAATATTGAAAAACTAACTAAACAAATTAAAAAATAAAAATTAATAAATAAATGATTTTTAGGGTAATTAGAAAATTAACTAATTTTCTTAAAAAATTGAGAATTTTTTTAAATAGAATTAATAAATTATGATAAAATTTTTTTACAATTTTTCATGCCCTAGTAAATTATATAAAAATATGAATCAAGCTATTATATATTTTTTTGTTTTAAATATTAAAAAAATCAAATACAAATTAAAATTTATTACGAAAGGCTAAGATTCAAATGTGCAATATTTGAGCACTTTCCAATAGCAGAAGTTAAACCTATAATTTCAAACACTCCAAATTTATTGTCGCTTTTTTATTAATCGAAAAAAATGACTTATGAATTTAATTAGCAATCAAATTACAGTTAACATTTTTAAATGAGTTAAATAAAAAAACAGAAAACAGAATAAAAAGAATAAATAAAATAAATTAATAGATTTTAATTTATTTAAAAAATATCTCAATCAAAATTATATAAGCGATTTTTACTGAAAGCTAAATGTCAAATTTGTGAGATTAATGCAATTAGCTACAGCAGAACTTAAGGCTAAAGCACCTTATCTACCAATTAAATTTTAGCTTTTTAAAATTAAAAAAAAATTTAATTTGTGAGATGAATTAAATAATTTAATAAAAAAATTATGAATAATAAAATAAGGATAATTTTTTTTAAAATGAGCTGAAATAAGTTATAAAAATAATCAGATTCAAAAAAAGAATAAGTTGAATAAAAATAAATAAATTTTAATTGTTTTAAATTTCATATGAACGAATAACTATTACTTGAGATTAAGAGATAATATTGTGCAATTTTTTAAAGCTGAACTTAAGGCTAAGACTCCTTAATCACTCATTTAATTTGATCTTTTTAAAATTTAATTTGAAAAAGGAAAATCAATGAAGAAAAGTTAAAAAAAAAATTGACTAAACATAGAAGGAATAGTTAAAATAAAAATAATTTATATTAAAAAAAATGAATAAGTAAGTCAATTTTTTTTTGCCTCATTTAAATTTTATATTATAATATCAAAATCTATGACATATAAATTTATTTACTCAATACTAAGTGACAAATTTGTTAGACTAGCAAAATTTTTAAAAGAAGAAAATAAGGCTTTTGCACCCTCGTCACCAATTTAATTAGCGCTTTTTAATATTTATAGTAAACATAATTAGTGTTAAGTAAAATTATGAATAAAGAAAAATATCAAAATAATAATTTATTAATTAAAAATCAAAGAAACTGTTTAATAATAAACAAATGAGTTAAATTGATTAAAAAGTAAATCAAAATAAATTCTTAACAGTATTTTATTGAAAAGAAATAGTTATTTTATACTCAAGATTAAGTGTAAGATTTGTTAGATTAGTAAGATTTGCAAAAGCTGAGCCTAAGGCTGACGCACCCTTATCACCAATTTAATTTAATCTTTCAATTATTTCAAGGAAATATAATTAATGAAAATGTTAAAAAAATGAAGAAAAAATATGAAAAAAATAAGCTTTTAATAATCAACAATAAGTTAAAAATTTAAAAAAAGTTAAATTCAATCTTAATTAAAACCAAGTATAAGTTAATAAATAGATAATCTAGTATAATTCTATTACTTTAAACTTAGTTTTGAATTAAAAAACTTCACAATCTAAATAAAACAAATAAAATGCTTTTACTCAAGATTAAGTTTCAAATGTGTGAGATTTATGCAATTAGCTAAAGCATAACCTAAAGCTGATACACTCTCATCGCCAATATAATTCATACTTTTTAAAAAATAATTAATAATAAGGAGAAATGAAGTTAAATAAAAGTTTGATCTGAGCAATAAAATGAAAATGTTTTAAATTAAGGATAGTAAAATTGAAAATAAAAGTTAAACAATAAATAATTAATTAATGTTGTTAAAAATAAAAAAGTATGTATGGATAAAAATTTAGAAAATTAGATAAAAATAATAGTAAAATATTTTGAGTAAAATTACTATAAATCAATACAGAGATATTTGTGAGATTAATAAGTAGAGTTTAGAAACTATTTAAATATTAAAAATAAATTTAAAGAGTAATTTGTTAATAAAAAAATAGTTACTTGCTTTATATTTGTATAGTATTTATACTATTACATCATTATTTTTCTTTAAAATATTGAATTTTAAATTTGATTTCTTAAAATTTTGTTTAAATCAATCTATTTTTTACCAGATTATTTACAATAAATAAATTTAAATATCAAATTTAAATTTAGATAGTATTTAAAAACAAAAAAATAAATTTTTTAGAAAATAGAAATTAATATTAACCGTAATTGTATCAAATATTAAAATTAATAAAAAAGTAAATAATTTATTTGTTTACATCAGCTTAAAATTCAAAGTTTAAGTCTTCAAATATATATTCTTTTAAGAATTTTAAGTTGTGCTTACACAGAAAAAAATTAGTTATGAAACTATATTTTGATAAAAACTTTAGTATTACTCAAGATTGAAGGTTTAGAAATTTTTAAAAATTTTCATAAGATAAATTAAAGTAAATCCAAAGATATATCATTAAAGCTACAAATAAAAATACTTTATTCATTTATGGTATTTATATGAAAATGAATGATTTGTCTTTCATTATTTTAAATCAATCAATTATTAATTTACACTCAAGCCGAATAAAATTTTATTTTATAATGAGAATACAAAAATAATCCATTAAAGTTTTTTTTTGAACTAGTTTTTATTTTTAATTCAGTTTGTCTAATAAAAAATGTTTTTCTTTTATTTATCTCAACCTTTTTCAAAAAAAAAATCAGATTACATATAAATTATGATTTTATAAATTAGAAAATTTGAGAAAAACTATTTTCATTTTTATGTCAAATAAATAATTTAAAAACATAAGAAAAAAACTTTAAATATTTAGTATCTAAAAAATCACATAATTAATTTCTATGTAAAGTTATTGCTTTGTTTTATTTTTTGTTAATTTATGAAATTAGTTTCTATCAGAAAGCTTATTTACAAGAAGTCATTCATAAAATACATTATTATGTTTCAAGTTATTTTTCCTTTTTGATTAATAATATAAAAAGATAAAGAATATTTAAAACTGATTTAAAAAATAAAAATAATGATAAAAATGTTAAAATCTATTTTAATAAATAGTTATAAAATTAATACATATTTTTTTAATAATTTAAAGAATGTAAAGTTTTGAAAAATGCAAAGAACTGAGTAAATAATTGCTTGAAATAATAACTTAAACAAATCTTAATTAAGGCGATAAAATAGAAAATATAAAAAATGACTTTAGACTTGAATTTATTTTAGAATGTGTAATTGAGAAATTCTTTAGTAATTTGAAAAAAAAATGATGTCACAAATTTGTTAATTATAATATTATTAGATGTAATATTATTAAAGTGAGGTTTGCTATTTAAAGGCTAATAATATTATTAGATTTCACAATAATAATATTATTATCTAAAAAATAGGCAAAATTTTTCTTTTTTGTATTAATTTATGGGAAAAAATCAAAGCAAAAGAATACACGAAAAAGAGTAAAGTTTTTGTGGACTTCTTAATTTAAATGTAAAATAGACTAACTAATTTATGGAAGCATAAACCATTCTAAATGAGTTTTTCACTAAATCCTAAGAATATGTTTGCTTATACGATCTCTCTGATTTCACAAAAAAAACGACAATTGCGTGCTACAGCTTTAAGAAGATGAAGGTTGTAGCTATTTTTTTAGACTAATTTATCCAGGAGAGTTAGGTAAAAAATGAAAAATTAAAGACTTAATAAAATGTCGAGATCAGCAATTTGATGGTAGAAAAAGCATAATATTTAGTAAGCTTTGGTTCAAAAGAGTATCCTTTGAGGATATGCTATGATCTGTTTGAAGTTGATTTAGATGTGATTTTTAAGTAGCACAAAATGGAAGATCTTTACATCTAAGATTCTTCATCCATTAAAAATATGTTCATTGAGTAAATTTACTTGTTTGATTATTTGAATATTCAAAAATATTTAGTATTAGTGAAAGGAAAAAACAGGAGGGTAATTAAATTGATTTGAAGAGCTTTTCGAAAAAAATTGATTTGTTTTAGTTAAGCATGAATACTGGGTAAATTTTGAAGAGATTTGATTTTTAATAATATTATTAAATTAATAGAAACAACCAGAGAAGATTAATAGAACACAATAATCTAAATTTATTTCTTTTATAACAACAAAGTATAATTAGCTTCTCATTCAAGCAGTAGCAGTATAAATATTTATCAATTCAGATGAATGAAATTAATTTTTTACTTTTATTTTATAATAGAGGATGCAATTTTACCAAGACTTCTCTGAAGCAGCTTCTGAAAATAATAACTAATAACAAGAATCTGAAGTGCCTAGACATAGAACTAAAGTAAATATAAACATTTTCTTTGTATAAAAAATTATAAGTTGAATTTATTTATTTAAAAGATATAGCTAAGTAGATTCATCAACCTTAGAGGAAATTTGTGAAGCGATTTAAAAGTGTAAACACTTATTAGTACTGAAATTAGATCTGGCGTAAGCACCACTTAACTTTAATTGCTATTTTAATTGTTTTCTTTATCAAATTAATAGGCTGAATAATCTCTCTAAATCTGGATTAAGTAAATCTTCAGAATATTTTGGAATGTATACTGAACTTTAAATATTGAGCCTTTCATTTAAGTAAATTTAATTAAAAGTCTTTCGTAGAATCTTATATAGTTTCTTTGTTTAGATCAAACAGAATACTTTCTGAAGGAATGCAATCATTAGCTCAAAATTTGCAAAACTTACTAAATTTGAGAAATCTAACTCTGAACTTTAGGTATTTTATTAGATTAGAAGGAATAGTATTTTTAATATTTATTTATATAACTGAAAGCGAGTGCGGAATTCAATAAGGAATTGAAAAATTAGGGTATTATTTATAAAATTGTAAGTAAATTTCTCATCTCAAGCTTAGTTTTAGGTAATTTTTTTACATAATTTACAACATCTCATAATAAATAAATATTTAAGATATAACAAGCTAAGATCAGAGGACTGTGTTACTTTAATGAAATACATAAACAATATTTAGAGCATAATTTAATTGTCCTTAGATTATCAGTAAAATTCTTAAAATAAACATTAATTAATTGATTTATTATTTTTATAAAATAAAGGGATTGTTAGCTAAATAGTAAAGATTTAATTGATTTTGTCATGTTGGTTAAAAACTAAAAATAACTCATTGAGTTAGACCTAAATTTGAGGTAAATAAATCAATTATGATAAAATAATATAATTTTTACATTTAATATAAATAAGATAAAATAATATTGACTGCCAGACTGCATAAATAATAATAAATGAACTCTCTTAATAAAATCACTTAAAGTCTCTAGCACTTGATATCCAGTATTATTAAATTCATCTTAATTCAATTTAATAATTTATTTATTCATTTTATAGATAAAATCAAATATAAAGTACCACATTAGAAAAGATCAGAAGAATGATTAAATTTGCGTCCTTAATAAAAATGAGCTTTGGCATTAAGTATTTCCAATTTTTTTTTATAAATAAATTTAACTTTGCTAAAAAATTTAGATAAAAAGATTGCCATTCATAAGTTTTAAATAAATTCTACTCAGCTATAAGAAAAAATATTCGCCTAGTTAACTTCCATATAATAAATTGATAGAAGCTTTAAATATTTACATTGAGATATTAACCAAGCTTTAATAAAAAAGGCTTCATAAACAAACCTATATTCTGAGATACTAACAATAACCCAAATTATATTATCTGATGATTGCACTATTTCATTATAAATAACCAAAGAAAATAACAAATGCCATTAAAAATACTACCATACTACCCTATCAATATACTAATTATTTATTTATAAATTTAAATGTTCTGTCTTAATTTTACTACTTAGTTAAAAACTCATAACTCTAATTTAAAAATTTAAGAAAAATCTATTATCTTTATTTATAAAAAATTAAATTAGCTTTATTAGATAATACTGAAACAAATAAATGTGATTTATTTTAATTTAATTAACTAAAATGCATTTAAATTATACAAAAGTATATTAAGCACATCAAAAAGTATTTAGGTTTTGGTTTCTAAATTCAATGATCTTGTTTGAAAAAAATACAAGTTAAACCTTTATAAAATTATTTTAATAATATTTTTATTCTAATTTAATATATTAATTTTAATATTTATTTAATATATGGGTAGCTTATTTTATTTTATTGACAATAAGCTCTTAAATTTGAGTTAGCAGAATAAAATATCTTTTTATATACAAATTAAATTGCAAAATAAATCTATAAACATTTAATTAAATAAAATAATAATTTAAAATAATTCTTTTTTAATTAAAAATATGCATTCTAATTTAATCACTCATTTGTAAGTGGTTTTTTCTTTTTAAAACATATCAACTTCCTTGATAAATGAATCTATTCCTTCGAATTCAGCACCTAATTCTTCGTACTCTTTCCAATCTCCTCTCATTCCTTAAAGTAAATCTCTAAGACTAAACAGATCATTGTCTAACTCCTGGCATTCTTTTTTTATATTGACTATTTGATTTGAAAGCTAGTACTCTTCCTCTTCTATATAATTTTACTCGTAATAATCAGTGTAATCTTATAAAATTTATTAATCCTCGTCATCGTTATCATCTTCCTCGCTATTACCGCTTTCATCGAAGCTTTCGATTCCTGTATAATTTTCGCTATATTCAGGCAATTCCTTCTTTTCTTATTTATTTTTTTTACATTTAGACTTCTTTTTTTATTGGCTAGCAGCAGTGTTTTCTATCTTGAATTCAGTTGTTTTGAGATCCATTTTGTCTTTTTTCATGATCTCATTTTAAAATGGAGTATAAAAAACTACTTTTTTTTCTACTTTAGATTACTGTTGAGATAGACTATTTGAATTTTATTAAATGGCTTCATTTATGTTTATATTTTTTTGAGCTATTGATTATGTGTGGTTATTAAGTTTTATAATATTATCTTTTTTATCACTTAGACTGTTGATTGCTTGCATATTGGCAATATTGTTATTAATTTAATAGTTAACATTCAATGTTTTTGAGTCACTTATGATTTTTTTTGGAGTTATTGTATTTTAACTATTTATGATTTTATTAAAATTATTCTTGCTGCGAATTACATTGCTATTTTAGTCTATTTAATCTAATATATTTGTAAGAAACGGAGCTTTATGTGGTTATTTATACTTCTCTTCATTCATATTTTCCTACTAATTGCTATTTGAAAAACTAGAATTCAAATTATTTCTACTCTTAGTAGATTTTTCGCTCGTGATACTCCCTTAAAAACTAACATTATGATTATTTCTAATGCTTTTAAATGAATTTGCTGGTTTGGTCTATTTTTTAAATAAATCTTTAGCTAAAATTTAAATGAAGTTGAATACTTACTTATGATAGAGTAGAACCAAGTAGTATCTTATCAGATTTACCCTTATTTAAATTGATTTAATCTCCACAGATATCAGATAGAAACTATTCATCAGTCATATCATCATCTTCCAACAAATTTCTTTGATTTAATTAATTTATGGAATTTCTTTTGCTACTATTCCTGGCTGTTGATTACTCTATGCTAAAAGACTAATTCAATGTTTTTTTGTCATTTTCTTTCCGAATTTTTAAATCGCTATTTTCTGCTACCCCAAAAGATTTATTTAAATTTTAATTTTCATCTCTATCATATCTCTCTAACTTAGAAAATAAATTTTTTTTCAGCTAAGAAATGGGATCTTCAACCTCAGAGACGCTCCTTTTTTTTATCGTCCTTGTTGGAATCTTTTTATCATTCAAAGAAATAGTCTTTGAAGTATGGGGCTATATTTATGGAAGCTTTGTTGCCATAATATTTTGATTGGTTATAATAAAATTTAGATATTTATTACTCTCTTTCAGTTGAATATAATTATAGATATCACTTCTTTATTCAAAGAAATTAACGAATTCATTCAAACTATAAATTCATATATAACCATTCGAAAAACAACTCATTAAAACTTCATTATAAGCATTTATTTATAATATAAATTATTAATTAAACCTTTTTTTTCTATTTGCAAACACATATTACAGCCTATTAATTATCAAAAATAATTATTAATTAATAAGTAACTAATGTTCTTTATAAACTATCAAACATTTTTATATTATAATAATTGTTTATTTTACATGTAAAAAGGAAATCATTCTGAAAATAATAAATACACGCATAATAGTTTAATAATATTAATGTCATCAAATTTGTAAAAATAAATATTTATTTATATAAAAATATAATATAAATTTATTTAATAAAACACTTAATTAAAAATTGAATTTAATTTTATAAAATAATTTATTTTCAAAGAGTATTCAAATTTTATTAATAAAGATTTATAATTTTAAGACGAATGCCATAATGTATTTATATTAAAGAAATACTAAATATAAATCAAAAATAAATAATTTCAATATTCTTAATTTAATTTTTTTATATTAATAAAAATTATTAAAAGTTTACGAAATATTTGCTTTTCAATTATTTGAGGGTTTTTCCTAATTATTTTAGTCTTTTTCTTGCTATTATTATTTTTCTACCTCATCTAATTCATTTCTTCTGGTATAATATGCATAAAAAACTAAGCTCGTCATGATTGGTCCTATACGAATAAGAGTTTAAGTAGCTCCGTAATGCAAAGCAGCTGAAAATTTAGAATCATCAAGCATAGATTTTAAACTTTCATCAAAACTGAAAATTTATTTTAAGCCATCATAATATACATATTCTTTAAATTTAATATAAAATCTTGCAAAACTATTTGGTGATGCTAATTCTGGTTATAGAGCTACTTCATTTTCAATATAATTATATAAAAGATAAATCAAAACAAAATAAAAAAGTTTGTAAAATCTCTCATCTTTCTGGAGCTAGAAGGTTATGCTTTCAATTAAATCCTTTTATGGTATTAAACCTTCTAAAACGTACTTTATCTACGTAAGTTTAATTGTTTAAACTCTGTTTCCAAACATAATTTTTCTAGTGTAATTATTGAAACCTGGAATAGCCAGTACAACTGGATCTAAAATGTTATCTTTAAAACCTGCTAACACAGTTACTTCATCCAATTATTTGATTTCATAGAAAGATATTCTAATATCTCCTTTTGTAAATTAGTTAGGAGTTTTTTTAAAGTAGATAAAATTATTTTCTTGAACTATTTATCTTTAATTTAATTATCTATAAGGATGTGATTCCTAACTATGAACGCCTTCTTTAATTAGAAGATCCAATTCCTTCTTTTCTTTCTCTTCTTCATTTTCTTTTAGCTAAAAATTTTATTTCACATAATTACTTATTTCCTCAAAGTTAATGTCTATTTTTTTCATTTCTTCTGTGGATTATTGCTCCAAAAGAGAACCAGATATCATATTGTTCTCAATAGTTAACTTGCCTTTAGTAAATACCTCTGTTTATAGATGTTAATTCTATGGGTCTTCATTTAACATGTTTTGTAAGTAAGACTTTTCTCTTTGATCAATAAATTATCCTGAGCTCTTCAAAAAACCTGTTTAATAAACTTCTACTTTTCTCAATAATCCTATTGAATCCTAGTTTACTGGCTTGATACCAAAGTGATAATCAAATAAATTAGAGTTCTTATCATATTAAAGCTTGCCAGATAAATACGCCAAATTATATTTTTCAGAGTCTCCTTTCTGCATTTATGATACAGGTTTAGCTAACTTAAATTTTTTTTTTAGATTATTGATAAGAAACATTGTTTTCATGCTTCCGTAAAACTTATACGATGCTAAACCCAAGCAACCAAAAGCTATTGGAAGAGTGTATTATGGATTAAAAAACTTCTTCTAAATAGCATGTCCTTACCTTGAACTACTTTCTTCCATCTAAATAGCTTTTAATTTTTAATTTATGTATTTAAGAAAAAATAATTTAGAATTTGAATATATATAGAAACTATTATCTTCAATTTTATCTATTTATTAATTAATTCATTAAACTATCAGAAAATCTAAAAACGTAAATAATATTTGGAAGAAATTAATTTTTATTTTGTTTAATTCAAAAACTCATGAATGTAAAAGTATGTTAATTAATGATCAAAATTAATTAAAAAATAATCAAATAATTTTATTCATTTTATTTAATAGAAAATTTATAAATTTATGACACCTCTTTTTTGGCTCTAATTTTAAATTTTTGACATTATTAAAACTAACATAAACTAATATTCTATGTATTTTAGTTTAAAAAATATAAAAAATTATGATAAATAAAATTAATTTATTTTATATTTAAACATTTTTTTTAATTTATCAATTTTTTCTATATTTATTACTTTTTTTTATCATAAATCTATCTATATTGATTGTTTCTTTCTTTCACAAATATAAAATATAAGTTTTAGCTATAGAATTTATATAAAAATTCTTTTTGTATAATTTATATATATATTTCACATAAAAATAGAGCCTATAATATTATGACTTACAAAATATACATCTTCTATGCTTCATTTTATGTTTATCATAATTATATATCTTTAACAACTAATCTTTTAGCTTTTAGGTACTTGCTGTTTATTTTTTCTTTCTGTGGTCCATTAATATTATTGTAACTATCAATAGATATTAAAGATAATTACAAAATAATATAAATAAATATTTTAATTATTTTATGAATAAATTAAAATTAAAAAAATAAAAAATATTTTAATTAAATTTTTGATGAATCTTATTTTATTTCTTATTTTTTTCAATCTTTATCTTAAAAATGTAAAATCAATATCTTAATCGAAATCAAAAAGTAATTAAATCAAGTAAAAAGATTGTTTTTGTTTTAATTAATTTTGGTATTAAAAAATATCACAATCTAAAACAAATAAGCTGTTTTTACCCTAAAATAAGTGTCAAATTTGAGAGATTAATGCAGCTTGCTAATCCAGAACCTAAACCTGAGGCACCTTCATCACCAATTTAATTATTGCTTTTTAGATATTGAAGAAAATATTAGTTAGCTAGAAGGAAAAACGAATATAAATATGAATTAAGAATAAAGAAAGTAAAAAATAATCTAAGCAAAGGTTGAAAATAAAAAATGACTTAAATTAAAAAACATATAGAGAATCAAAAAGTAAATAAATCAAATAAAAAGATTGTTTTTGTTATAATTCAATTTGATATTAAAAAATATCACAATCGAAAACAAATAAGCTGTTTTTACCCTAAATTAAGTGTCAAATTTTAGAGATTAATGCAGCTTGTTAATCCAGAACCTAAGCCTGAGGCACCTTCAGCACCAATTTTATTGGAACTTTTTAAATATTGAAGAAAATATTAGTTAGCTAGAAGAAAAAATGAATAAAAATATGAATTAAGAATAAAGAAACTAGAAAATAATCTAAGCAGAGGTTGAAAATAAAAAATGACTCAAATTAAAAAACATATAGAGAATCAAAAAGTAAATAAATCAAGTAAAAAGATTGTTTTTGTTTTAATTCATTTTGATATTAAAAA
Organism: Tetrahymena malaccensis 436; assembly: GCA_000231845.2. Taxonomy (NCBI): domain Eukaryota; phylum Ciliophora; class Oligohymenophorea; order Hymenostomatida; family Tetrahymenidae; genus Tetrahymena; species Tetrahymena malaccensis. The sequence continues at coordinate 34 of JH720027.1, read as the reverse complement.
ATATCACAATCTAAAACAAATAAGCTGTTTTTAC
>JH720026.1:401304-421961 GCA_000231845.2 Tetrahymena malaccensis 436 | reverse complement strand
ACTAATGTTTAAGGTGCTATTAGTAATATTTTTTACAGGAAGATCTAACTTGCTCAATTTGTGAAAATGGATAATTCCTAGACTCAATTTCCAATTAATGTGTTAAATGCGATTTTAGCTGCGAAACTTGCAATGGTCCTTCATCTAATAATTGTTTGTCTTGCAAAGCTAGCTTAAATTTTTAGTAAAGCACTAACGAATGCTTAACTTAATCACAAATCGAAAGTTAAGATTAAAAAAATTAAAAATTAATCTATGCTAATTGTAATTTAATTTCTATTTTGTTAATATTTAAAAATAAATTATTAATTCAAAAATAGGTGATTAAATATCAAGTGATTGCTCTAATCTTTCTAATCTATCTGACTTGATTTAGAAACTATTTTTAGGATTGTTTGTAATGACCTAAGTTCTAATTTTTATATTATTTTGTACTTCTACATCTAATTTATTGGGATGGTACTATATTTAAATTGCTTAATTGATTGGAAACTTAGCTCTCAATCAGAATATGAATGCCTTTTGGCTCAACATAGGTTTTCTCAAAAATTTACAGTCATACAATCTTTTAAACCTAATAGTATTAAATTCTTTTCAAAATGAAGAAGATATCTTGAGAGATTTTAACAAATTTAGCTTAGGAATTAATATTTCAAATTTTTACAAAAATTTTATTTAAAATACCTTTTACCATTTGATTGGATTAGTAATTATACTTTTTATGATACTATTCACGTTTACAGTAAAAAAATAGTCATAATTTATAAACAGGGTATATTAATACTTATCAATCAACGCAATTATCAGATACTTTATGATAACTTCAAATATACTCTTACTTTCCTCATTTTCAGTAATAAACTAGCAAAATTTGACTTAGTAATCAAATATTTATATCATAGCTTCATTTGGTTCTATTTACTTCCTAGTATAAATTTATTGCTTTATTACAATAATAATAAAGCCAACCATATAAGACTAAATTTATGTTTTACAATAAGATTTGTTACAATTTAAAATATGTTAAAAACTCTTTTGGAGTTTCTTTGAAATGAGAAAAATAACTTGCATCTTAATAATAAATTTTTTGAATGAATTCAAATTTAGCGGAGTACTGATGGCTTCTGCAAGTTTATTTTTCTTACTTTTTATAATAATCTTTAAACCTCTGGAAAATAAACATTATTTTTATGCGATTATTTTTACTGAAGTAGTATGTATTACCCTATTTGCATTATATAATTTAATTTCTAGCAGGAGTAACTTTAACTTAAGTCCTCTACTTGCAACATACTTGGCAATATGTAAAAATATGAATTAGTGTTTTTTCAAAATATAATTAATATTTTAATTTTATAAATAGGTTTTGTAGGTTTATTTCTGATTTTGAATATTATTATTATATTAATGATTTGCTCAAAGATATACTAGTCTATTAAAAACTATTTTATAAATAGACACCAAATGAATGTTTAATCATAATAAAACATCTAATACAATATTTAATAGTTCTAGGTATTCAATTCAATCACAGATATAGAAACTATTTTATCTTCATCTTTAAAAAATTCTAATATTAATTGGTAAAAGAAACCTAATAAAAGAAAATGATTTTCACAAATAAAGATTTCATACAAACTTAAAATATTAATTTTTATAAAATAAATATAATCTTCTATTGCTTTTTTTATATATTTATAAACTCTTAAATCTCATAAATTTTATTTTATAAATCTACTACAAAAATAGTATTTAATTCTAAACAATTAATTAAGAGAATAAATTTATTTTTTTTGTAAAAATTATTACTATTTTTCCAAATATTTATTTTAAAATAAAAAATACTTTAAAGAAATTTTAAATTAATTATCTAACTTGCATTAAGTTAAATATAAATTTTCATATTAAAGATTAACCTTGAATTTAAGTAAATTATTTTCATCAACTAGCTGTTATTTTTACTCAATCAGAATTGTTTTTAAATGGTATATCTATACTACAAAATAATTTTTTTAAGAATAACTAGTTAATTATATGCAATAATATTTTTATTGATTTTAGGCAAATTTAAGTATATGTATAAATAAAACAACTATAATAGATAAGACTTATTAAATTTAAAGTAAGAAAATAAAAATTCAAAACTCTTCATCAAAACCAAAGTTCTATTTAAATAATATATATTTTTAAAAAGCATAAATTTTCAATCAACATATAAATAATACATTTGATCATTTCAAGCAAGGTATTCAAAAAATTTAGGAGATTTTTGGTATAAACATTCTACAATTTTTAAACATTAAATATAAGCAAATTAAAACAAAAATACTAAATGAGAAACCTACAGTTTAAAAAAATTAATCGATTAAAATTGAAAATGTGGTTTTTCAATTAATTAAAATTATTAAATTTAAAGCTAAATATGCCTTAATAAAAAAGGTGATGTAAGCTAATATCTTAAGTTTGGAAAATTAATAAAAGAAATACTTAAATCACCCTAAAATAAATAAATAAATAAGTGAAGTATAAAAGATATCTAGTTAAGCAATCTAAAATACCTAAAAATATTTTGCAAAATGAGTAAATAATAACATAAAAATATTTTATTTATTTATGGTAACTTTTTTTTTCTATTTAAGATATTTTAATCATTTATTGTTCTAAATTAAGCAGTTATTATATGAGTTAATGAAAAATCTATGATTAAAAGTGCTCAAATTAGCGAATAATATGTATATCTTCCTGGCATGCTTTATATTTATAATACATTTTTTTAATGCTCTTTGGTTGAATATAATTTTATTTGGATTTTTATTTTTAAATTTAATTTTAGTGGAATAAGTTTTCCACAATAGGCAGATATTAACAAATAAATTATTTTTAAAAAAGTATTGTTTTACTTTAAAGAAAACAAATTAGATATATTTGTATAATAATTTATTTACAGTTTACAATCTTTGTTTTGGAAAAAGAGAATCTTAATCAGAAAAAATTGTTACATTGTTACCAGTAAATGAAAAATAGCAAATTAAGATTGAATGATATTATTAATTTTTTAGAAATATATTTCAATTCTTTAAATTGTTTCTGAGTAAATATGATAATATTTACATTAATTAAAATGTAAACTAAATTAATACTCAAATTTAAAATTTAAGGATTATCCAAGTAAAAACTTATAATCATCAAGCTAATAGTAAAGATTTTATAAACAAAAAGAGTATTTGTGCATGGTTTTTTATGTGTAATGAACTTAAATTTTGTTCTAAATATTCTAAAAAACAAGAAATATATTTTATTATAAAAAATGAGTTTAATAATTTTATTAAATATAAGACAAATCATAACAGAAATTATAAAATTACAAATTAAATAAAATTCTAGAATTTACTTTATTTATTAGCAATTTTTTTGTAAAAAATTTTTTCTTTTTGTTTCTTTATCTAAGAAAGCAAATTCTATTTTTATTTGTCAAAAAATTGGTTAATCAAGTTTTCATTCTTTGTAAATATTAATTTTATAAAAAGAAATTTAAATTCTGTAATACCATAAAATAGCAGTTAAAATTAGCTTTCTTACAAAAAATTTTTTTCATTTTGATAAAAATCTATTTTATTTGCATAGGAATTATATTCAAACAATTGTTTTATACTTAAATACAGAAATGATATTTTAATCCATAAGATATACAAATTAATCAAACTAAAATATCTTTGGCTACGTATCAAAAATAATTCTAAATCTTTGAGAAGCAAGAATATTTACTTTATATATATTGATATTTGTTTTTATATTTAAAATACTTAAAAACTGCTAACTTGAACCTTAAATAATTTAAGCTGTAAATAAAGCTGAATATTTATCTCAAATTTTCATTTTATTGATTTTTAATTTCTTTTAAAAAATAAAAATGATTATCCAATGAATATTTTTTTTATAAATCAAATTATAAAAAAAAACTAAATTGGGAAATAAAATTAAGTAAAACAACAAATAAAAATAAATTAGATGCTCAAAAATTTCTTTTTTACTAGTCTTTTTTTTTATTTAATTTGCTGCTAAGATAAATTACCCATTCAAGTGGTTAGCGAAGTTTACTTTATATAAGTAAATTAATTAACTAATTAGAAATTTTCTTTTTGAAATGTAATTTTAAAGGAAAATAGAGCAATTGTTTACAAAGCGCAATCTGATTAAATTTGGAGATATAGCAAATTAGATGAAGATGGAAATATTATGAAAACTAATTTGATATAGAATATGGATAATTTAAAAACTTCCTACTATTTCATAGAAAATGTAAATTAAATATTTTTAATAGAGTTATCTTTTTTTAAACATAATCAAATAGGAACTTCTCTATTTTTTTACTGCTCATACTTCATATTATTAGTTAATTGATTTAGCTCTCTTGACGGATAATAAAAATGGGTACTTGAAAAAATAACAATTTGAAATTAAAAATTTTTATTGTAGTCATCCAATGGTTAGAAAATATGTAAATTATTTATTTTATAAATTGTTATTTATTTTATTTAAATATTTTAATTTATTTCTTAAAAGGGTTCTCTTTACTTCTTGTTTTGTTATGATCCGTAATATTCGTTTTTTATAATAGGCTCTTCGTTATAAAATTTAAAAACCTTAAACTAACGAATTTATTTTTCATAAGCACTTAAAATTAGATAAGAGTATTTAATGTTAGATAAAGCATATTTAGTATACAAAAATAATATATTTTCAGATCTCGGTTCAGTTACATAATAAGCTGGATATTTTTTAATTGATGTAATAATTTCTATTTAATTTGCTTGTTTTTTTTTTTAAACTTCTATTTGATATTATAAACAGTAGACATATGATATTTTCTTATCAGATAACAAGCTTTGTAAAGCAAGTATGAGTGGTAAAAGCTTTAAATGCTCAAAAATGTATGACTTTGGCATTACTAATATATATGATTATTATATTAAAGTTATAATATCTAAAGTATTTGCTTCAAACGGAGTAGATTTTGGATTAAAAATTTAACTTTTTTAAAAATATATTCTTTTATAAAATAATTAGGCAAGTTTAATATTTGGATATGATTATACTAAGAAAAAATATATCTTTTTTAATGCATTAACTTTAGATGTGGTGTTAACTATTGGGGATTCTATGATTGAAGTTGATTAACCAAATCATATTTTTCAATATTAAGTAGATTCATTTTGTAAAAATTAATTTAATATTTATTGATTCAATATTTAAAAAAATTAGAGTTACATATTTATTAAAACAAACCTTTACTAAGTTACTTACAATTCTTCACCTATTTAAGTTAGTATCAAACTAATAACTTCATCTCTGTCTTCAGATTACTATTAATAAGCAAAATATCCCTTTTACAACTTAAATTTTTAGTTAGTATAAAATTTTATTTTTTGTAAACTTAATAAGTAACTAATTATTACTATTAAAAAAGGGAAAGACTATTTATTTGAAAAAGAATAATGATTTCTTTATACTAAATATAAATACACTTTTTCCTTCTAAGGATATTACTTGCCCATCAAATTGTTTTATTTGTTCATCTTAAAGTGAATGCTAACATTGTAATGAAGGATTTGTGTTTAATGATCTAAAGTAATGTGTAAATATTTAGTGCATTTCAAACTGTGATTAATGCATAGATTAATCAACTTGTTAGACCTGCAAAATTGGTTTTTTTCTTTAATTTGATCAGACATGTAATACCTCATGTCCAAGCTTTGCTTAAAGTAATAACTCAAAATGTATATGTGATCCAAATGCTAACCTTGTTAATAATGAATGCATATGCAATCAAGTGTATTATTAGAATTAGAATAAATGCTATTAATGTCCATCTAACTGTGATTTTTGCTAAAACGAAACTATATGTAACTAATGCTCAATTGGATATTATAAATTTCTAGATGGGTCTTGTAATATATGTAATACTTAAAATGGATATTTTATAAGGTAATTTTATTAAAAGTTCTACTTACTCTCTTTTATATTTCTACTTTTTAGATAATTAAAAAAAAAAACCTTAAAATTAATGTTTGATTAAATAAATATATTTATAAAAATAATGATTACATACATTTTAAAATTATTATAATAAAGTGACAATTAATGTTTACCTTGTTAGAAAAATTGCATGGTTTGTACTGATTAAAACACTTGTACTTAAACCTTTGAATGTGGAGCTTAATTTACCTATGATAATATTCAATAAAAATGTGTTTAATGTCTATGGGACATTTAAATCAAACAGTGTGTTGAAACTTGTAAAAATAACTAGTTTTATAATTAAGTATAGAAGATTTGCAGTTAGTGCTATTACTAAAACAATACTTGTTTACAAAAATGTCCTTAAGGATTCTATGCAGATGCAAGTTTTCTATGCTAGGCATGTCATAAATCTTGCATGAGTTGCAAAGGACCACTTTACAACTAATGTTTAAGGTGCTATTAGTAATATTTTTTACAGGAAGATCTAACTTGCTCAATTTGTGAAAATGGATAATTCCTAGACTCAATTTCCAATCAGTGTGTTAAATGTGATTTTAGCTGTGAAACTTGCAATGGTCCTTCATCTAATAATTGTATGTCTTGCAAAGCTAGCTTAAATTTTTAGTAAAGCACTAACGAATGCTTAACTTAATCACAAATTGAAAGTTAAGATTAAAAAAACTAAAAATTAATCTATGCTAATTGTAATTCAATTTCCATTTTGTTAATATTTAAAAATAAATTATTAATTCAAAAATAGGTGATTAAATATCAAGTGATTGTTCTAATCTTTCTAATATATCTGACTTGATTTAGAAACTATTTTTAGGATTGTTTGTAATGACCTAAGTTCTAATTTTTATATTATTTTGTACTTCTACATCGAATTTATTGGGATGGTACTATATCTAGATTGTTTAATTGATTGGAAACTTAGCTCTCAATCAGAATATGAATGTCCTTTGGCTCAACATAGGTTTTCTCAAAAACTTACAGTCATACAACCTATTAAACCTAATAGTATTTAATTCTTTTCAAAATGAAGAAGATGTCTTGGTAGATTTTAACAAATTCAGCTTAGGAATTAATATTTCAGATTTTTACAAAAATTTTATTTAAAATACCTTTTACCATTTGATTGGATTAGTAATTATACTTTTTATGATATTATTCACATTTACAGTAAAAAAATAGTCATAGTTTATAAACAGGGTATATTAATACTTATCAATCAACGCAGTTATCAGATACTTTATGATAACCTCAAATATACTCTTACTTTCCTCATTTTCAGTTATAAACTAGCAAAATTTGACTTAATAATCAAATATTTATATAATAGCTTCATTTGGTTCTATTTACTTCTTACTATAAATATATTGCTTTATTACAATAATAAAAAAGCCAACCTCATAAGACTAAATTTGTGTTCTACAATAAGATTTGTTACAATTTAAAATATGTTAAAAACTCTTTTGGATTTTCTTCGAAATGAGAAAAATTGCTTGCATTTTAATAATAACTTTTTTGAATGAATTCAAATTTAACGGAGTAATGATGGCTTCTGCAAGTTTATTTTTCTTACTTTTTATAATCATTTTTAAACCTTTAGAAAATAAGCATTATTTTTATGCGATTACATTTACTGAAGTAGTATGCCTAATCCTATTTGCGTTATATAATTTAATTTCTAGCAGGAGTAACTTTAACATAAATCCTCTACTTGCAACATACTTGGCAATATGTAAAAATATGAATTAGTGTTTTTTTCAAAATATAATTAATATTTCCATTTTATAAATAGGTTTTGTAGGTTTATTTCTGATTTTGAATATTATTATTATAATAATGATTTGCTCAAGGATATACTTGTCTATTAAAAACTATTTTATAAATAGACATTAAATGAATGTTTAATCATAATAAAACATCTAATAGAATATTTAATAGTTCTAGGTATTTAATTCAATCACAGATATAGAAACTATTTTATCTTCATCTTTAAAAGGTTCTAATATTAATTGGTAAAAGAAATCTTATAAAAGAAAATGACTTTCAAAAATAAAGATTTCATTCAAACTTATATATTAATTTTTAAAAAATCTTCTATTGTTTTTTTTGTATATTTAAAAAATAATTAATATCCTAAATTTAACTACATAAATTTAAAATAAAATACATTTAAAATAGCGTTTATTTTTAAATTATCAAATCAGTGAATAAATTTAATTTTTGTAAAAATTATTTTTATTTTTTCAAATATTTATTTTGAAATTAAAAATATTTTAAATAAATGTAAAGCATGCAACCTGCTTTAGGTTCTATAAAAAATAAATATTAATATGAAAGATTAAGGTGTAAGATGCTATTTGTATGCTACTATCAAGTTTGTGGAAAAAGAAAGATATATTACACTTATTAAATAAAAATTTCAATTAAATTACATTAAATAGTATGTTTATTGTTTTTATATAAAGTCAATAGAAACATTTATATTTTTTGAAAATATATCTAAAAGGAAATCATTTTTCTTGATATTTTTGAAATTTATTTTGAATAAATGTTTTTTTTCTCTCAAAAAACTTAAATGAAAATACCTTTCTTCTTATTATAGATTAGAGTTTACTTTATATATACAAGGTTAATTTACATATTTATTAAAAGAATAAATTATGGTTGGGATTTTTAAGTATTATTATATGAATTTTAAGGTAAAAAAAATAAGTGGATAAAATATCTTAATAAAATATTACTATTCATCATATAGAGAAAGAAAGTTAAATTATACTGATTAAATAATGCCTTCTACTAAATTATATTAAATGGGTCTTATTCATAAAATTGAAGTATTTAAATTGTATAAAAATATACCTAAAAAGGAAATAATTTTTATTAAATATTTTAGAAGTATAAGCAGAGAATATTTTGATTTTATGGTAATCTGATCTATTTAATTTATTGTTAGGTTACAATTTACTTTTTCATTAAAGAATTATCTCATAATTAATATTTGGTTTTTAATTATTAATTAAGGATACGAAAAGTTTAGATGGTTATTATTGATAAAAATATTTAATTAATTAAAAAGATTTTTATTAATTTATTTCCTGTAATCGCAAATCGTAAAAAATACTATGAGTAAAATATAATTAAGCTATAAACAAAAACATATGCTTGAATATCTAATAATTTTCATAATAGTTTACAACTATCTTAATAAAATCAACCTAATAGTTGATTTTCTTGCTTATATATTATGTATAATTACTATACACTGCAAATCATTTTTAGTTGATAGTAAAATTAATTCAAAAATAAATTTTTATGATTAAGATATATGATAATATTTTAAAAAAATCTATTTTTAACTCAGTTATCCATGCTTTTTAATCATCAAGGTAAATGAAAATAGATTTTTACAAAATATTTATTAGCTAAAATAAAATATTCTTAATTAAATTATGAAAAATCTTGTTAAAGAAAAGAAAATTTTGTTTTTTTAAAATAATTCGTTCATTTTGTAATAATTATATTTATAACAAAAAAATTGTTTAAATCAATTCTGAATAAAGTAGATAGAATGAAAGCCTAAAAAATATTCTTTTTAATTGATTTATTTCTTTACTTAATTCTTTGTTAATATAAGCTAAATGTTCAAGTCCAAGACTCATAGGTCTTACTAATATCAGTAATATTTGCAAAATTTTTATCTTTCTTAATAATTTTTCTTTTCACCTTAGGAAAAAAATTCAATTATTTATCTAAATAATAATAATAAATGGATATATGGCATATTTGATAATAGTGGAAATATTACTTAACATTTTATCTTATAAGATATGAGATAATGCAATAAATGTGTTTATTTACTTGATAATGTAATCAAAATAGTTAAAATAATTTACTTAATCTTAATATTTAATTTTTAAAAATAATTAGGATAATCTCTATTTATTTGAATCATATTTTTCTGAAGAATATTAAATGATAAAAAATTTACAAAAGTTAGATAGTAATTAAAATTTCATTTAAGTATAAAAAAGATATTTATTTCATTATGGACAAGTTTAAAGATTTGTAATATTTTCAATTCATTTCAAAATAATTTAATTAAATTATTTAAATTTATCAATAAAACTAAATAGGGTCCATAATTTGGTTTGTATTGGCTTAATGATAAATGTACTTGTCTTGAAATTTATTTATCAAATTCTCTAGATAATCTATTAGCATAAAAAATAGAATAAAAAGATTAATTGATGATGAAACAATTTACAATTTAATCATAATTTATCATAATTAGAAATTAAATTTATTATAAAAATAATATCTATTAAATTGATGATCTCCAAAGTTCCAAAATCTAATTAATTAATGTAAAATATAATATTTTTTTTATTAAAAAATAAATTTTTAAACTTAAAAGAAATTTTTTAAAAGAAAAAAATTCATTATATAAAGATTTGGATATTATTAAACAATCAATGGAATATATTTACCCATAAAAAATAAAAAGAACTTAAATTTATAAAATAATTAATTTTAAAAGCCCTTTCTTTAAATAAAATAGTCTTAATTTGACATATTTTTTGTGAATAAAAATCTATGCAAATTTAAGGAGAATACATTTAATTGCAGTTAATACTATTTTGTTACCCATATTATATCAAAAGTTTCTTATTGTCATGAAGTAAACAAATTAATTAAAATTAAAATTTTCTTTCCTTAATTTTTAAATTATAAATTGTAAAGGTTAATTTAATGTTTGGATATGATGGTAATTAAAAAAAATATATTTTCTTTGATGTTACCACTCTAGATACTTATATAGCTATAGGAGATTTTTTACCTTTAGTTTAATATTCTAAAAACATTATTTTTTATAAAGTAATTTATATCTATTTATCAAATGCTTTTATAGATAAATTTTTTATTTTTAAATGAATAGTGCAAAATTTACATTACTAATAATTTATACACCATTTCCATAGATAAAAATAATAGGTTAGTTTAAATTAAATTAATTAGTTAATCACTCTCCTAAAATTACTATGAGTTAGTGAACTCTCCAATCGGAAATGATAACCCTCAATATGTAAAATTTTTATTACCTCTTTTAATATCATTAATATTTAAAATAAAAAATAGGGAGATACTATATTTCTAAGATAATAAGATGATTATTTTTTAGTTAATTTAGATTCAATTTGCCATTAAAACTGTCTATAATGCTCTTTTTTAAATCCAAACATTTGTTATACTTGTGATTAGGAAAAAAAATTTCTTTTAACATCAGAAGGATAATGTGTTCAAAGTTGCCCTGATACTTTTATTCCAGATAAATAAAATAGTAAATGTATTTGCCGTCCTAATTATGATTTGTAGAAGTAAATCATTTTTTATTGATTTTATAATAATAATAATCTTGAAGATTTAATCATTAAATTTACATTTTTCAAAAGTTATTACTTTTTATTATAAAGATATAGGATTATATTTGCTTTAAATTTTAAGATTTTATTAATTTATTATTACCTTTTTACTAATGATATCATTCAATTTTTTATATTTATTTAATTTTTATTATAGTCAAAATTTCAACTATAAAAATTATTATTTGTGAAAAAGCGCAAAGTGCTAGTGCTCAAAAGATTATTATAAATAAAAGGATGAAACTTGTTGTTTTTTTGGTTAATTTGGATAAAATGGTATTTGTAAGTAGTGTTCTTCTAACTGCTAATAATGTGATTCTTAAACTAATTGTACACTTTGCTCATAAACTTATTTTTTAAATATCGATAAAACTTGTATCTCTATTTGTCCTATTAAATACTTTGGATAAAGTGGTACTTGTCAACAGTGTCCTTCTAATTGCGATAAATGTGATTCTTAAACTAATTGTATAAGTTGTTCCTAAAATTATTTTTTAAGTATTGATAAAATTTGTATTTCTAAATGTCCTGTTAGATTCTTTGGATAGGATGGTACTTGTTAAATGTGTCCTCCTAACTGTGAAAGTTGTTCTTCATAAATAAATTGTACAAATTGCTCAGAAATGAATTATATGGCTTAGGATGGAACGTGTGTATCTAAATGTCCTACACATTATATCAAAGATGATAAATAAAAAAAATGCATCTGTCGTGAAAATAGTACATTAAAAGAGTAATTTTTATCCAAATAAAAATTCATTTTAAGGAAAATTTAAAATAATTTTAAATAGCTAATTTTTTTTAATATAATTTCTATTTTTTATTTATTTTTAATAAAAGAAATAGAATAATAAATAAATGGCAATTAATATATTTTATAAGTATCCTTATTCCTTAAATAAAATTGATTTTTTTTAAAAAAAAGCAATTAATGTAAATGTAACTTTTCCTACTTTGATGACAATGATGAATGTAAACCTTGTCCTGAAAATTGTAGTGAATGTTAATCTTAAACAAAATGCAAGCTATGTAAAGAAAATTACTTTTTAACAATTGAATAGTCTTGTGTATCTTAGTGCCCAACTACTTTCACTGTTGACTCTTTAAAAAAATAATGTGTCTGTGACATCAACTAATCTTTATTTAAGTATAAAAAATATTATTAAAGCAAATATAAAGAAAAATTATTTTAATTTGGTTTTTTGTTAAATCAAGTTTTCAAAAAATATAGTATTAAAATAAAAGAATCAGATACTTTAACTTCTATTAAAAGTATACCAAAAACTTTGATAAATATTTATAAATTAAAGTAAAATAATAAATTAATTTAAAAAAATTTGAAAAATCAATATTTTGAAAAGAGATAAAATATTGTTTGATATTTTATATCATGCTATATTGCATCCATCTATGATAAAAATATAAGAAAAAACAAAAACTTAAATAATAAAGAATAAAAATTTAAAAATGGATTGTAATATTTAACCTTACCCCTTCATTTTAATTTTGATTGCTTTATTTAAATAAAATAAATTATAAATTAAAATAATATTTTATTTTCTTTATAAGCTTTTAATTTAATTAAATAAATATTCAAATTAACATATAAATAGTAACTAAATGTGTATTCCTTGTGATCCTTCATGTTAAAGTTGCAACGGAAGTGGCAAGTATTAGTGCAAAAGTTGCCATAACGGATATGTATTAATCAACTCAGAGTGCTAACAGCTTTATCTGGTTGAGAAATAATAGTAGTCTAGTAAAAATTAAGAATAGTAGTATTAAAATTAAGAATAGGAGATTATATTTTAAAGATCCTCATAAACATCTTTTGCTACAAGTTTAGCATTAACTCTTTTAACAAAATAAAGTTTTTCAATACTTTTCTAGGACATAATTAGTACTAAACTAAGTTACCTTCTTTTAGTGAAAACAAATTTTCCTATTGAAATATATATTTCACTTAAATATCTAAAAGGTAAATAAATTATCACACCTTATAAATCATATTAATTTTAAGTTAAAATAAATAGATCAGTTACCATCTAAAAAAATGCAGTTTTTAAATATTTTTTAAAGCCTAAGTTAAGATGAGATTCAATACTATGACTCAAAATTTTACTCTGCTGATTTACCTTACAATTTAATTTATAACAGTGGTTAAGGGATAATCCTATGCATGATTTGCATTTCTCTATTCTTAGCATTTTACTTTTTAGTAGAAAGAGTGAAAAATAGAACTATTTAAAATATTTCTAAGAAAGCATATGAGTTTATAACTTGCTCGCTTATAATATAATATTTTTAGATATGCATACTCATTTTTATAGTGGCAATTAATTCATAATTAAAGTACTACTTAATTAATTAAATTTAAAAGGAAGATATATAGCAGATTTGTCTGATCTTAATTTTTATATACACATCTTACAAAATTTATTCAAAGCTTATATATTATCTGAATGAAGAATCATTTGTAAGCTAGACAAAAAATTTTTATGTTATCACAAGAGAAAGTATATAGAGTTAGACTATATATGAATCAAAATTTAGAAGAAATTATTTGCTTATTAATTTCTTGTTTGAATCTTTTATTTTACCTACTTATTTCATATAGTTTAGTGATAGCTGGATAGTAGTGAATATTATATCTATAATTATGTCACTATTTTAGATGATAGGCGTAATATTTTATAGACCTTTTATGTCTATGCTAACAAATGCTTATTTTATAATAAACTACTTTTTATGGCTGGTTCTATATATATAATACTTAATCTTAAACTATTATTGCTCAAAATCGGATTATAATAATTATGAGTAGACCATAGATAACACAAGCTTCACATTTATGATAACTGTTTAAATAATTTTATTATTACAACCTATTTATTCAATCATTTTCTTGCTAGTAAAATGTTACGAATTTATAATTTAAAAAATCAAACAACAAAGATAAAGTTAAAATGAGCTAGTTTTAGCAATAATATAAATTAATGGTTAAAAATAAAATTAACTAAGTAAAAGTATCTAAAATTAAAGTTATAAATTTAATATTGATACTTCATTTAAATTCAAATAATTGATTAAAAGATAATAATACAAGAAAAGATTTTAAATAAGTTGATTATTTTTTCAGTATTTCTGTAAAATATGAATTTTAAATTATATATATACAGGGTGTTCAAATCTTTTCTTTAAACTTTTTTTTTAATATTTAATTGAGTATTCATAGTGATAATCTTCTAGGTTTTTTTATATTTTTATATAGTTGGTTGTTTATTATTTATCCAAAATTAAGCTATATAAATGTATTTTTGAAAATATTTTAATTATAAATAATTAAATCAGAGAATACATTTAATTTGTTTGTAAAGATTGTTATTTTATGGAAGGCAAAATAGTTTAAGATATTAGTTTTTAAATAAAATTAATCATACATACTAATTATATTTAAATATATTTAGATTATTGGCAAATATGATTAAAGTTTACTAAAAACAAATATTTAAATGTAAGTAAAGGAAATCTTAGTAAAATAGTACTATTTCGCTTGTGGAAAAAAATAGATTAATTACACTTATTCAATAAAACATTCAATTATTTTACTTTAAATAGGATTTTTGGTGTTTTTATACAAATCCTATCAAAAAATTAAAAATTTTTAAAACTATTTTAAAAATTAAAATGTTTTTAAAGTATTTTATATAATAATCTAAAATAAAATATTATTTTTATTTAAAAAGTGCGAAAATAAATTATTGCCTTGATTTTTATAGATTACAACTTACTTTATTTATCAAGATTAATTTACATATATATTAATGAAAAAAAATATCGTTTTAGTTTTAAATTAACATTCAAAAAGAGGTAAAAAAAGCTTATTGGTAATTATGGAGAAAGAGAGTTAAATTGTATTTATCAGAGGATACCTTTTACCAAACTACATTAAATGGGACAAATACTAAATCCAATTAATTATTTAAATTGTTTGAAAATTTATCTAAAAAAGAAATAATTTTTCTTAAATGTTTTAGAAATAAATTTTAAAATTGAGTATTTTAAGTTTATTATTGTCAATATATCTAATTAAGTTACAGTTTACTTTAGTTATTAAAGAAGTATTTTATAATTAAAATATTGTTTTTAATTTTTGATTTAGTTGAAGAAAAGTATGTATGGTTGAAATTAATTACAATTTTTAATTAATTAAAAAGATATCCATTAATTTATATTATTATCATGATAAGTAATTATTACTCTTAGTTAACTTTAATAAATTTGTAAACACAAAATATATGCTCGAATATCTAACATTTTTGAAATATCACTTTATTAACATAATAGAATTGAATTGGTATGTGAATTTAAGCACAGTCATGAGGAGGTAGTTCTGAAACCAATGATGTAAGGTAAAAGAAAGCTCTTATAAGAGAATTTAATAGAAAAATTAACTAACTTACATTTTTTCACAAGAGAAATTTAATTTTAGTTATGGAAAGTTTTTTAGATGAATTGATTCAGAGAAAAAGATGTAAAATTTTAAAGTAATTAACTTTGATAATTAAGTATCAAATAACACTATTTATTCAGGTTTATATGTTTAAGTATACTTCAATTAATAACTGTTTGCACTCAAAATTTTTGAAGGATAGTGATTTAATAATTTATTTTTTATCAATTTAAATGTACTTTTGATTATGTGATCCATGATTGATTGAAATATCCTTGAATAAAAAAATAGATTTTTACAAAATATTAATGAAAATTTTTAGATAAAATACACTTAATTAAATTATAAAAATATAATCAACAAGCAATAAGAAAAGTAAAGATATTCTATTTGGATATGTTTCTGATATTAAAGATAGCAGATAATTTTTCTTTTTTGAAAATCATCTATACATTTTGTAATAAATTATTTTTGTAACAAAACAAAAAAAACAATTCGAAAAAAAAAAAAAACTAAATAAAAAGCATGAAAGCATATAAAATATTATTTTTAATTCATTAATTTGTACACTTAATTCTTTGTTAAGAAAAGCTACCTATTCAAGTCAATAGCTAATATGTTTATCTAATATCAGTAATATTTATAAAATATTTACTTTTATAAATAATTTTTCTTTTCACTTTTAGGAAAAAAATGCAATTATTTATTAAAATAATAAAACTTAATGGATATATGGTTTGTTTGATAATGGTGGAAATATTAATCAAGCATTTATCTTAGAAGGTATGAATTAATGTGGCGATTGTATTTATATTCTTGAAAATGTAATCAAAATGATTTAAATAATTTACTTAATCTTTATATTTATTGTTAAAAAATATTAGGATAATCTCTATTTATTTAATAAATCTGGAGATGATAAATTTTAATTTTTATAAATTAAAAATTAAACAAATTTAGACAGTAATTAAAATACTATTTAGGTTTAAGAAAGAAAACTACCTTGCTAAGGAATAATCTTTAGATTTGTAATTATTCAATTCATTTTAAGATAATTTAATTTAACCACTTCTTTTACAAATAAAATTAAATAGGGTCTATAATTTAAATTGATGTGTATATAATATGTTAATATTTTTAGAAATGATTACTATGTTTATTTATTAAGATCCCTAGATAGTACATTCTATTAGGATAAAAAAGAATATATTCCTGAATAAATTTTTTACTAACTATTCTAATAGTAGCTTACTATAATTGATGAATAAGTAGCTTATAATAATGATATTTCTAAAAAACTTGAATACCCCGTTATTCATTTACTTAATGTAGAATATTCTATTATTATTAGATTTTTAAGATAAATAAAATACAAAAATAAAGATTTGAACTTGAATAAATAAGCAAGTTCATCAAATTATTTCATTAAATTAATTCATAAAAAAAAATGAACTTAATTTTCTAAAATACTAAATTATTTACATATTAATTATTTTAAATAAAATAGTCTAAATTTGATATATTTCTGGTAGATAACAAGCTATGCAAAGCAACATTTTTTAATTAAATATTTGATTGCAGTAAAAAATATGATTTTAGCAGCCCATACAAATACATTTATAAAGATGTTATAATTTCAAAAGTTTCATTTTGCTAAGAAGTAAATACATTTATTAAATTAAAAATTTTCTGTTCTTACTTTTTAACTTATAAATTATTAAGGTTAATATAATGTTTGGATATGATTATAAATAATATAATTATATTTTCTTTGATGTTAAGACTCTAGAAACATTATAAACCATGGGAGATACTTTACCTTTCATCAGTGATTCTTAAAACATTATTTTTTATAAAGTAAAGTTATATCAATTTATTAATTTTTTTTACCTTTATTTTTTAATTTTTAAATAAAATAGTGTAAAATTTACATAGCTAATAATTTATACACAATTTCTCTAGATTAAACCAAAAAGTCGGTTTAAATTAAATTAATTAGCTAATCACTCATCTAAAATTATTATCAATTAGTGAATTATCCTTTAGAAAATGATAATCCTCAATATGTAAAATATTATATTTAGTTTTTTTGTTTTGCTTATACTTAAAATAAAAATTAGGGAGATACTATATTTCTAAAATAATAAGATTAATATTTTTTGGTTAATTTAGATTCTATTTGCCAATTAAATTGTCTTTAATGCTCGTTTTTAAATCCAAATATTTGCTATGTTTGCGATTAGGAAAAAAAATTTCTTTTAACATAAGATGGATAATGTGTACAAAATTGCCCTGATACATTTATTCCAGACAAAGAAAATAGAAAATGTACTTGCCGTCGTAACTATATTTTGTAGGAGTAAATAATATTTAGCTAAATTAAAAAATTTTCTTTCATATATAATAATCATATCTTAGAAATAATCTTCAAAAATAAATTTTTATATTGACTTATTGTATATTTATATTAGTCTTTTTACTAAAGATCTCTAATTAAATTATTTATTTTCATTCTAATATTTAATATAATAATAGTGAAATTTATGATTATTAAAATTATTATTTAAAAAATAGATAAAAATGTGTGTGTTTACAAAATAAATAAAAGGATAATACTTGTTGTCCTATTAGTTAATTTGGATTAAATGATAGTTGTTAACGTTGTTCTCCTAACTGCAATAAATGTGATTCTTAAACTATTTGTACACGTTGTTCCTAGAATTATTTTTTATCTATCGATAAAAATTGTATTTCTAATTGTCCTGTTAATTTCTTTGGCTAAAATGGTACTTGTCAAAAGTGTCCTTCTAACTGTGATAAATGTGATTCTTAAACTACTTGTACTAAATGTTCTTAATATTATGAGTTATCTAAAGACAAAACTTGTAGTTCTATATGCCCTATTAAATAATTATTTTTAGATGGTAAATGCTAGCAATGTTCTTCTAACTGCGATGAATGTAATTCTTTAACTTCTTGTATACGCTGTTCCTAGAATTTTTTTTTATCTATTGATAAAACTTGTAGTTCTGATTGTCCTGTTAATTATTTTGGATAAGATGGTATCTGTCAAAAGTGTCCTTCTAACTGTGATAAATGTGATTCTTAAACTACTTGTACGAATTGTTCTTAAAATTATAAATTATCTAATGACAAAACTTGCATTTCTAAATGCCCTATTAAATAATTTTTGTAAGGTAATGATTGCTAACAATGTTCTCCTGGTTGCGAGGAATGTGATTCTTTAACTAATTGTACACGCTGTTCCTAAAATTTTTTTTTATCTATCGAAAAGACTTGTGTTTCTACTTGTCCTGTTAATTACTTTGGATAAGATCGTATCTGTTAAAAGTGTCCTTCTAACTGTGAAACCTGCTCTTCCTTACAAAGTTGTAAAAGTTGCTAATAAAATTATTATTTGGATTTTAATGGAAGCTGTGTAAGTACATGTCCTACACCTTTTATTAATGATAATGAACTAAAAGAATGTGCATGTCGTCAAAATAGTATATTTAAAGAGTAATTTTTATAAAAGAAATGCTTATTTAAAGATATATTAAATATGATTTAAAAAATATATTTTAAATAAAATTATTAAAATATAAAAAAATTATTTTTTAAAACAAAGCAATTAATGTATATGTTACTTAACTTATTTTGAGTTTAATAATGAGTGTAAACCTTGTCCTGAAAATTGTAGAGAATGTGATTCATAAACAAAATGCAAATTATGTAAGGAAAATTATTTTTTAACAATAGAATAGACTTGTGTATCTTAGTGTCCGAATACTTTCACTGCTGATGTTTTTTTAAAAAAATGTGTCTGTAACATCAACTAATCTTTATTTAAGTATAAATTATTTTAAAATATTTTATTTTTTTGTTAAGCAACCTTTCAGAAAGTATACTTAAAATTTATAAATAAATCTAAAATAAAGTAAATATGCTCAAAACATTAATGCTCTTAAAATGAATTACTAAAAAATTTACTTAATTATTTTAAGTTTTGCCTAAGATAAATTTAAAAATTAAAAATTTTTTAATCCTAAAATTTTTACTCTGTACTTTAATAAGATCAATTTAAATTAAAGATAAAACATATTTCAATAAATTTACTTGCACATAAATAAAAATAATATTTTTTAAAAATCCTTAAGGTTTCAATTAAAATTTCTATTCAGTCTTCTTATAATTTATTTAATGAACTAAAAATATAAAATATTTATTATTTTTTATCTACCTGCAAATATCTAAATTCTTAATAAAATCTTTTATAATTAAATGAAAAGCAACTAATGCATTACCTGTTAAGATGGGTGTATCGAGTGTACTAGTGAAACTAATTGTACTAAAAAAGCAGACTGTCCATCAAGATATTAATACAATTACTCCTTACAAGTATGTTAAAAATGCTTATGGGATATGCGAACATAAAAATGTGTAACTCAATGCTAAGATGACTAATTTCGTGATAAAATAAATAATACATGCTCTAAACAATGCTACTATTTTAATAGTGAATGCCTGAATTCATGTCCAGAAAATTATTATTTTGATTCAAATTTCTAATGCAATAAATGTGATCCATAATGCAAATCATGCTATGGGCCAAATAGCAATTAATGCACAAAGTGTAACTACCCACTTTTTCTTTAAGATGACAACACTTGCTCACTATGCTAATTAGGAACATACTTTGATTCAAAATAAAAAATGTGTATTTCATGTAGCTTTACTTGCCTTACTTGCAA
>JH720026.1:357368-388825 GCA_000231845.2 Tetrahymena malaccensis 436 | reverse complement strand
ATCTGCTTTATCTAAATCTTTAAATAATTATAAATTTGTTTGGAAAAAATTACCAAATTAAAAAAAGTGATTTAGATAAAATATTTTGAAGAAAAGTAGAAATATTTTTTATTTTTTTGCTGTAAAATACATTTTTAATATTCTCTTTGTTAAATTATTTGTTTTTATATTTTATGATACTTTCTATTTCTTAAAATAAATTAACCTTATAATAATTATATTTATTGTCAATTTTTAAATATTTAGAATTTATTATTAGTGTTAAAATTAAATGATATTACAAAAAAGTAAGCAAAATAAATAATAACCTTTTTAGATAAATTAAATTATTTCACATTTTTACTTAAAATATTTTTTAAAATAACAAAAATTATAAATAAAATACATTTATAACAGTTCAAAAAATTTAAATTTAGTTGTAGGGATTATGCATTTTTTTTTTTAAATAAAAAAATAGAAAAATTAAGCAATTTTTATTATTTTTATAAGAATTTTTTAGAAAATGTAAGGTAAAAAATAATTTACACTCAAATTTTAAGAAAAGACATTAAATTCTTGGAAAAAAATGATATGATATAATAAATGTAATCATGCTTTGATGATATTAAGTATTAATAATAATAGTGATGATTAGGGAATTATTTGGATTTGTAAATTATAAATATTAATTGATTTGTTTTCTAAATTAATTTATTAGATTAACTAATCAACTTTATTTTTTGACCATATCTTCAAACATCTTCTAATTATTGTAATTAAAAGTAGAGAAAACAAATAAATCAAACAAATTTGACAATTATTAAATAAATAGATGAATATTGTTTTAAAATTGGTTATAATTTTAAATACTTTTACACTTTTTGGATATATTAAATGCTAAGACTAGCTTCCTTTTTAGGTTTCCAGCAATGTTTATTTCATTTAAGTAAAATTAATTCATTTAATAGAGGAAAAAAGACTCAAGACTTTAATTTTAAAAGGAAAATAATGCAATAATTTACAAAGCATAGAGTGACATGACTTGGAGATATAGCTTGCTTGATCTAAAAGGGAATCTAAAATATACTTATCTACTCAACGGATTCATTGATTTAAATGATTTGTCATTTTATTTCATTTAAAATGTAAAAAATGTTTTAAAAATAATAATATAATACTTAAATACTCAAATTAGGATAACTAGATATACTTTTCGGGTTTTGGTCTTTCAAGTTACATGATACTTGATGTAAATTAGCTAAAAATTAATTAATCAAACTTTTTGGAGAAAAATGCATTTAAAAACTCTAACTTTAAATGCTTTAGTAAAGATTTAATTAGAAAGTATGTAAAAAATAAATACCAATATCATCTATTTTTATTCTAATAATTTGTTTAACCCATAAATGTTAATATTATTATCAAAATTTAAATAATAGGGAGTGTACTACTTTTATATTTGTTTGGATGGATACTATTTGTAAGAATCTTCTATTGATGCACTATTAAATACAAAAAATCAATATTATTTTAATAATGGTGTGGCAGTTAGATAAGAATACTTATTAATTGTAAACCTACTAATAGTTTACAAAAATATAATTTATACAAATATACAAAAAACAGCATATTCATATTATCTTTTAGCAGACGTAATTAATTTTTTGCTTTTTCAATTTTAATTTATGAATTTAAAATTACTTTTATATAATCAAATCTTAAATAATTTATTTTAAAGCAACAAAACGATTTATTTCTACAGGATAACCAGTTATGCAAGGCATAAATGAACTAATAAACATAAAGTTTTTTTTGTTCATAGACTTATAATCTAGGAGTTTCTACAAGCAGGGCTGATAACTCCAAAATAATATTATCAAAAGTCTTCTAATCTAATGGAGTAAATTATACAAAATTTAATATTAAATCATCTTAAAAAATTCAAATAATTAGATTAGCATCATTTTCGCATATAACTACTTGGACAATTAATATGTATTTTTTGATGCCTCAACACTAAATATCATTAATACTACAGGAAGTACTATAATAAATCCAAAAACGAATAAAGATATTTTCTAAATTAATGTAAAAATTATTAAAAATAAATATCCTTTAAGTTATTAACATAATTAAAAAGCACTAAATATTTATACAAACAAACATGTATACAGCTACATATGATTCAACTTCATTAACGATTATAATCAGTCTGATTACTTCTAGTTTAGGTCCAAATTATTATATTATGCCAAACTCTCCTTTTAATTATTATAGCTTTTAATATGTAAACATTACTTTGTAGCTGGGGAGAAAAATAAAAAATTTTTTAATTAAAAAAGGGAAATACTTACTATTTACAATAAGGAAGCAATTATTACCTTATTAATATAAACTCTATTTACTAATATTGTCCATAATTTTGTTATCAATGTCATGATTCATCTTAATGCTAAATTTGTAATGATGGATATCTCTTAAATGGTCATTCCTATTGTTAATAATGTCCAACTTCAGATTTTTAGTTAGATTCTAATAATAATTGCATTTGCAAAGTAAATATGAGCTTGCAGAAGTAAATAAAATAATAAAATTTTGATTACATTTATAATTTTTAAAAATATTAGGTATCCTGTTTCCTGTGTTTGTATTTCAGGATACTCAAGAGATTCTATTAATATTTGCTAAAAATGTCCTTAAAATTGCTTTTAGTGTGATGCTTAATAGCTTTGCCTTTCTTGTCTGACGAATTATTTTTTTAAAGCAAACACTAATATATGCGTTTTATGTGATTAACTAAATGGTAATTTTATAAGGTATCTATACAAACTTTAATTCTCCTGGATTTTAAAATTTTGCTTAAATTAAAATATTATTTAATTTACTTTCAAAATTTTTAATTTGATTAATAAAAAAAAAAATTTTTTAACAGCAATTAAAGGTGTTTTTCTTGCGACCCAACATGTTAAAGTTGTAATGGAAGTAGCCAAAATTAATGCACAAGTTGCTATAATGGATATGAATTAATCAGCTCAGAGTGTTAACAACTTTATTTGATTCCAAAATAATAGTAGAGTAGTCAAAATTAAGAATAAAATTAACAGTAATCGATTATATTTAAAGGATCAGTTTATGCTTCTTTTGCTACAAATGTAGTATTAACTCTTTTTGCAAAATAAAGTTTTTCAATACTTTTCTAAGGTATAATTAGTACAAAACTAAGTTATCTTCTTTTAGTAAAAACAAATTTTCCAATTGAAGTATTTATTCCACTTAAAAATTTAAAAGGTAATCCAATTATTTTATATATTTAACCATATTAATTTTAAGCTAAAATAATTAGATTAGTTGCCATCTCAACAAATGCAGTTTTTAAATATATTTTAAAAACTAAATAAAGATTAGATTGAGTATTATGATCAAAAGTTTTACTCTGCTGATTTACCTTACAACTTAATTTACAACAGCGGTTAAGGAATAGTCCTATTCGCCATATGCCTTTTTATATTTTTGACATTATACTTTTTAGTGGAAAAAGTAAAAAGTAGTACTATCTAAAATATTTCTTAAAAAGTCTATGATTCTTTTGCTTGCTCATTTATAATATAATACTTCCAGCTATGCATTCTCATTTTTATAGTGGCAATTAACTCACAATTAAAATACTACTTAATAAATTCTATTCAAAAGAAAGATGCGTAATAGCTTTGTCTAATCTTAATTTTAAATATTTTATCTTATAAAATTTATTCAAAGCTTATTTATTATTTGAACGAAGAGTCTTTTAAAAGCTAGACAAAAAATTTCTATGTTATCACGAGAGAAAATATTTAGAGTTAGACTATCTATGAATCAAAATTTAGAAGAAATTATTTGTTAATAAATTTCATATTTGAATCTTTAATTTTACCAACTTATTTCATATAGTTAAGCCATATCTGGGCAGTTGTGAGTATTATATCTATAATTATGTCGCTTATTTAGATTCTTATAGTAGTCTTCTATAGACCCTTTATGTCTAAGCTAACTAATGCTTATTTTATTATTAACTACTGTTTATGGTTGATTCTATATATATAGTACTTAGTTTTAAACTGCTATTGCTCTAAATCCGATTATAGTAATTACCAGTAGATCATCGATAAAACTAGCTTCGCATTTATGATAACTGTTTAATTAATTTTAGTATTACAACCTGTCTATTCAATAGTATTATTACTAGTTAAATCTTACGAATTCATAATTTAAAAAATTAAGTAAAAAAGTTAAAGTTCAATTGAGCTCGTTAGTAGTAAATAATAAATTAATAATAATTAACTTGATAAAAGTAGCTAGAATTTGAGCTGCTAACTTAATATTAATAATTCTTTTAAATTCGAAAATTTGATAACAAGACAGTAATTAATGAAAAGATCTTAAATGAATTGATTAGCTTGTAATTCTACTATTTTTATTATTTATATCTACAAAAAATTAATATATAATGAAATTAATATCTTTTTTAAGAGCTCACTTTTTTCGATTATAAATAAATACATTTTTTTTCAAAATTTGAATAACCAACTCTTTTTAAAATACTTAAATGATATATTCCAAAAAGTTGTGGTATCTATCATTTTAAAAGAAATATTTTTATTTACCAAAAGTATGAATATTTATTTAAATATTTGCTAAAATATAAAATTCTATTTAAAAAAATATTTAAAATTGCATTAAAAATATTGAAACTCATTTATTTTAAATAAAATAAATAACTAATTTAATAACATACAATTTTACATAGAAAATCTTAAAATATCAAATATATTTAGTTAATAGGAGGATATTATGTTGTTATCAATCACAAATAAATTTCAAAAAGATGAATTAATCGTATCTAAAATTTATTGATTGGTGCAGTAATTGGTAATCTATTTGAGAATTTATACCTTAATTATCAAATATATAGTTTTGATGAGTATTTTATTTTTAATTAACAAAATAATAATAAATCAAGCAAACATATTAATTTGATTTTTCATTGTTTTTTTATTATATATGAATTTATTATTGTTTAAAGTTTTTAAAAAAGAGACTCGAATAATTATTCAAAATGAAATAAATCTTCTTCTAATCATATTATTTCTTGTTTTTAAAATTAATATTTATCTTAAAATATATTTTTTATTGGCATTTTTAAAAGCTCAATTTTATTAAAGTCGTAGTTTAGTTTTTCTTTATATTAATTTCTGTTGATTTAATTTTTAACTTACTCTACATATTTTGTTACTTTAATAAAAATTAATGAATAAATACAATTTTTTATATTAATCAATTTATTGACCTTACATATTTAAATATGATGACATCAATAAAAAATTATTCATTTAATATTTAGGTGAAATTGATGGTGGGTGAATCTTTATCCACATAAATTTTTAGATCAATTATTGCAATTTTTTAATAAATTCTATGGTAAATAAAAAATTCTATTCAATTCAGGGTTTTCCACCCCACTCAAATTTTTATGAAATCGCTTAATTCCTAAATATAAATAAAACATAAGGAAAAGTAAAAATCAGATGGATCAAAAAAAACTCAATTTAGGATTATAATTGGTATTTTGCTGATAATTAATATTTACAATCTAAAATTGAAATAAAAAAACAATGTAAACAAATATTTTATTAGCTACTTTAACTATTTAGTTATTAATTATCAGAGCCCTTGATATTTTACCTATTTAAATAAAAAGTGATGTCCTCTTCATAGTCGTAAATATAATATTAAGGGTTTAATATCTTTTGCTTGGTATTTCAACTATAAATTTTTAATAAAAAGGAAAAAAATGCTGTCATATATGCCTCAAAAGATTGGACTTATAGATATAGTACCCTTGATACCTAAGGAATAATTACTGCTACTTATTTGTTAAATGGACTTTAGTAAATAGACATGAATACCAGATATTTTATCATAAATGTATTATATTTTTAATTATTAGCATAAACATATTTTTATATACTTAAAAAAGAATATGCTCTATTTGAATTATTACTTAAATCAATAATATCATACTATTGATTTAAACATGATGAATTCTGGTTAAACAGGGTATTTATAAACTCTTTAATATCCGAAAGCTGCTCAACCATGTTCAACATCTGATACTATGATCTAAGGAATAGTATAATTTTATCTCTTAACTATTGTCTCTATATAAATATTTAAAAGAATAAAGTCAAGTGTGTGGGTAAAATAAAATTAGTATATTTTTTAATTAATTAAAAGGCTGGTGAATACTATTATATGTGTTTTGAGTCTTTATTTTTGATTTAAAGTTCAACTTTTCAAGGAATTTTCAATAATCTAAATTATTATTCCGGCGTAACATTAAGAAATGAATATTCTCACATAATTCTTGGCAATTAACTATTTACCAATGGAACTTTATACAAAATACAGATTTCGTTTACCTAAAAACAAGATATAGTATTAGTTAATGTAATTTCTAATAAATTTGATTTTATTTTTAAATTTAAACAAAAGCCATTTATGACTCAAATAAAAGTAAATTAAAAATTTAAGAATATATAACAGAGATCGACCGTATATGATATTTTTATATACGGTAAAATTTTAAAAAATTAAATTAGTCTTAAAAATTATACGGCTAAACCGTATATTATACGGCTAAGCCGAATATACGGTCGATCTCTGATATATAAATTTAAATTAAAAACGAGTTGATAAATATTTTAATTCAATTTTTATTTTATTCTCCATCATTTTTGATCTATTGTTTGTATGTTAATTACAGAAGTTTATAAATCTTTTATAACAATTTTTTAGATGGCATATAATTTATACCTAATATAAGATTATCTTACTAAAGTAAGCACTACTAATTCAATATTTCAAGATGTTAGCTCAGTTAAACTTAATAATCAATTTATTGACCAACTTCTTATTTCTGATGTAATAAATTTTACGGACGTAAAAATTATCTTTTATCATTTTTATTTTATTCCTAATTATAAAGATTTTAAATAGATATCAATTATTGCTGCATATGATTTCTAAAAAAATGTCTTTAGATACTTTAATTCTCAAAATTTATAAGAGCTACAATCATTAGGAGCTACTTTACCTTTTATTAATTACAAAACTTTTTTGTAGTATAAGGTATCTAAGAAATTCATGAAATAAAATAATTTGGAGCATTTATTTAATTAAAAACTAGAATTATATATTTATTGGCACTTCATAGTATACCTTAACATATGATTCTTCATCCAACAAAGTTAATATTGCATTAAATTTAAATGCATTATCAAACTCATACACTTTACCTTATTATCATATGATTTACTATGCTTTTTCTTATGTAATAGCTCAATTTTAATCCTAAAAATATTAGAAAGTTTTTTAATAAAATTTAGTCTCTCACTTACTAGGTTTACAGTGGATCTACTCAGTACTTAATAAATATTGGCTAATCCTACAAATTATGTGTTCCTAATTGTTAAATATGTTCATCACTAACAGCCTGTGCTACTTGCATATCTCCTCTTTACTTAGATAATTAATTTTAATGCGTTTCTACTTGTCCTGCTTAATTTGTTCCAGATAATACAAACACAAATTGTATCTGTAGACCAAACAGTACTTTATTAAAGTAAACTTACTTTAAAATATAAAAATATGATTAAATATCATTTTATTAACAATTTAATATAATTTTAGCTAAAGTTGTCCTTGCAACTCAACATTTATTGATTTAAATGGTAATTGTCTACCTTGCCCACAAAATTGCAGCACATGTACTTCTTAATCTATTTGCTCTATTTGTTAAGCAGGGTATTATCTCACTGCAGTAGCTACTTGCCTTTCTAAATGTCCACTTAACTTTATTCCAGATTAAACTAATACTAATTGTGTGTGTCGTTTAAATAGCACTTTATCAAAGTAATATTTATAAAAAATTAAATATCATAATATTAACACTATAATATAATATTAGTTAAAATTGTCCATGTAACATATCATATCTTGAATAGAATGGTGATTGTCTGCCTTGTCCATAAAACTGCAGCACATGTACTTCTTAATAAATTTGCTCTGCTTGTCAAGCAGGGTATTATCTCACTGCAGATGCCACTTGCGTTTCTACTTGTCCGCTTAATTTTTTCCCAGATTAAACTAATACTAATTGTGTGTGTCGTAAATATAGCACTTTAATAAAGTAATTTTTCTTAAGATTAATTAGATCATCTTTATTTAAAAATTAAAATTATTTTCATCAGTTTAAAATGCCCATGCGACACTGGTTACATAGATATAAATGGTGTTTGCATATAATGTCCATAGAATTGCGATGTATGTACAAGCTAATCAGTTTGTTCTTATTGTTCTAAAAATTATTACTTGACATTATAAGGATCTTGCAAATCTTCTTGCCCTTAAACTTTTGTAGTTGATTCTACTTAAAAAAAATGTATTTGTGATGCAAAAATGACATTATAAAAGTAACAATTTTATCAAATATTATTTTAAAATATAAAGAATATTATAAAAATGTGAAATTCGAGCTAATTGGTACGTTGAAAAGACAAAAAATATCTTTTGTTAATTTATTTTGTGATACTTCACAACCAAATCTGATAAAAATACAATAGCTTAAATAATGATGAATACAATTTTACAAAATGACTGATATTTTTTAAAGTTATATCTTCATTTTTGAATACTTTATTTAAATAAAATTAATTCTAAATTAATATTTTGTTTTATTTACTTTATTAATATTAATAATTGAAATAATATTCAAATAAATAGTAATTTAATATGTATCTCTTGTGATTAAACATGCTAAACTTGCATAGGAAGTAGCTAATATGAATGCACAAGTTGTTATAATGGATATATATTAATCAATTCAGAATGTTAATAAGTTTATTTGGTTTATTAATAGTAAGAATCAAGTCAAAATTAAGAATTCAAATATTAAAATTCAACATAACAGATTGTCTTTTAA
This sequence comes from Tetrahymena malaccensis 436, assembly GCA_000231845.2. Taxonomy (NCBI): domain Eukaryota; phylum Ciliophora; class Oligohymenophorea; order Hymenostomatida; family Tetrahymenidae; genus Tetrahymena; species Tetrahymena malaccensis. Next base: position 379,830 of record JH720026.1, on the reverse strand, counting down.
GGATCTATTTATACCTCTTTCGCTTCAAGTTTTGTTTAAACTATCCTTTCAAGTTAGAGTTATTCACTATTTTTTTATGGCATTATTATTTAAAAATTAAGTTACCTTATTCTAGTCAATACAAATTACCCTATTGAGGTATTTATTCCGCTTAAAAATTTAAAAAGTAAACCATTTAATAACATGTTTATTCTAGTTTAAAATAAATTATATATTAATAGATCAGTTACCATCTCAACAAATGCAGGTTTTAAACATAATTTAAAAGCTAAATGAATATAAGATTGAATACTACGATTCAAAGTTTTACTCTGCTGATTTACCTTATAATTTAATTTATAACAGTGGATAAGGAATAATTTTATGTATTATTTGCCTTTCTTTTTTCTTAATTTTTTACTTTTTGATAGAAAAAGTAAAAAGTAGAAATATTTAAAATATCTCTTAAAAAGCATACGATTCTTTAGCTTGTTCATTTATAATATAATACTTTTATTTATGCATACTCATTTTTATAGTGGCAATTAATTCATAATTAAAGTACTACTAAAACAATACAATCAGAAAAGAAGATGCCTTATAGCTTTGTCTCGTCTTACTTTTAATTTACTTATCTTCCAAGATTTATTCAAAGCTTGTTTATTATTTGAATGAAAAATCGTTCTTAAATTAGACAAGAAATTTTTATGTTATTACAAGAGAAACCATACAAAGTTAGACAATCTATGAATCAAAATTTAGAAGAAATTACTTGTTAATAAATTTCTTGTTTGAATCTTTAATATTGCCAACTTATTTCATTTAGTTAAGCCAAAACTGGATAGTTGTGAGCATTATATCTATAATTATGTCACTTTTTTAGACTATAGTTGTGTTTATTTATAGACCTTTTATATCTAAATTAACTAATGCTTATTTTATAATTAACTATTTTTTTTGGCTAGTACTTTATATTTAGTACTTTATCTTAAATTATTATTGCTCAAGGTCTAACCTAAATAATCATCGATAAACTATTAATAACATTAGCTACACATTTATGATAAATGTATAGATCATTTTACTATTACAACCTGCTTATTTTATAATTTTATTATTAGTAAAATTATACGAATTTATAATTTAAAAAATTAAGCAAAAAAAATAAAATTAAAATTAACTATTAAATTATAAACAGTAACATTATAGTTAAGGATAAAATAAATATAATAAAAGCAACTATGATTGTAGATATTAATTTGAAGTTAATTATTCTTAAAAATTTGATCAAATAATTACAAATAAATAATGGATAAGAAGATCTTAAATATCTTGATTAGTTTACAGAAGTGCTATTAATTACTGATCATTATAAAAATAAATAAAATAAATTATATTAAGTAATATATTTGTTAAGACATTCATTTTATGAGTTTGAAAAATAAATATATATATATATACATATAAATGAATCCTAAGATTCCATACACCATTACACACATTTAATTTTATTTATATTTAATTTAAAATATGGAACAAATTGATTTGATATATATTTTTATTTGAAAATGAAAATTTATGTTATATTTTTATAATAATAAACAAAAATCTATTTAATATAATTATATAATCTGTATTTTTGTGTTATTTATTATATTCTTTCATAATTTTACAACAGAAATTTCATATTTAAATATTTCTTTAAATAATTGAAATTTATTTTGCAGATAATAATTTTATTAATTTAATATTTTTATTTGTACACATATACAAATGATTCATAAATTTCTTTTTAAAATTGTTAAAGCTTCTTATCTTATTTTATATAATTTCGATTGTAAATTATAAGCTTATGTATGTTTACCTTCAAATAATTATCTTTTTTTTATTGATTTTACTAATATATTATGTAAGCTAATTTTATAAATTTGAGAAATGATTAAAAATCTTGATGATTTTTTTATTGTTTATTTAAAACGTATGGTTTGAATACTTTAAAGAGTATCTCTCATTAAAAATTGTAACAATCATTTATATTTAATATATATTAAATGATATATTACAAAAGTTGTAGTATCTAGCATTTTAGAAATATATCTTTTGATTAATAAAAATTAATTATGAATATTTATATAAAGCTTTGTTAAATATTTCTAAAATATAAAATTTTATTTTAAAAAATATTTGATATTGTATATAAAGTATTAAAACTCATTTATATTAAATTATAAAATCATTAGCTTATTAAATAATCTACAATATTACATAGAAGATTCTAAAATACCAAATAAATTCAGTTAACAGGAGGAGATTATTTTATTATTAAAACACAAATAAATTTTAAAAACATGAATTAATCTTATCTCAAATTTATTGATTGATAAAGCGATTGGTAATCTAATTTCAGAATTTATACCTTAATTTTCAAATCTATGGTTTTGATGGGTATTTTATTTTTAATTAACAAAATGATAAAATCCACAAACAAATAAATTAAATAAATCAAACAAGCCTATTTATTTAAGTTTTTATGGTTATAATTACTATTATTGAATTGATTGCTGTTTGAATGTTTTTAAAAATAGAGACTCAGAATCATTATTCAAAATCAATTAAATCTTATTTTGATCATATTATCACTTAAATTTAAAATGGAATATTTATCTTAAAATAAATTTATTATTGACATTTTTAACAATTATGTTAAAGTATTATTTTAGTTTTTCTTTATATTACAGATTTAAATTTTTAGCTTACTCTACTTAATTTGTTAAATATAATAAAAATTAATTAATAAATGAAATTGTTTGTTGTAATCAATTTATTTCCCTTCCTTTCCAAATTTAAATATTTTGACAAAAATAAAAAATTATTTATTTAATATTTAGGTGAATGAGGTGGGTGAATCTTTATTTACATATATTTTTGGGTCAATTAATACAATTTTTTATCACTTAATAAATATCGAAAAACATCTATTTTTGATTAAAAACCTCCTTAATCTTTTATTTTTTTTTTTATTAATACATATTTATACAATTTGCCTTTTGAAAATTAAAAGGCATTTTACTTTATTAATATTGAAATTATTAGACCTTTAACTAAAGAAATGTGTATACATAACCTTTAAATGAGACAATAGTTTATAAGGAACAAGCCGATTTTTATATCTTTTTGTTAAATAATATCCACTTCCTTAATAATCACAGATAAGGTTTTGGATTTTCATGATTAAAAACTAATATTATTAAAAAATTTTGGGGATACTCAAAGAAGTAAATATTCTATGATAAACAAACAAATTCTATTCAATTCAGGTTTTTTACTCCACCCAAATTTTTGTGTCGCTCAATTCCTAAATCAAAATAAAACATAAGGAAAAATAAAAATCAGGTGGATCAGCACAAATTTAATTTGTTAAATTATCCATTTTGTTTATCTGATAATTATTTAATATTTACACAATATCTAAAATTGAAATAAAAAAATAATGAAAGCAAATATTTTATTAGCTACTTTAACTATTTAGTTATTAATTGTCAGAGCTCTTGATGTTTTACCTATTTAAATAAATAATGATCTCCTCTTCATAGTAGTAAATATAATATTAAGGGTTTAACATCTTTTGCTAGATATTTAAAAGAGAAAAATTTTAATAAACAGGAAAAAAATGCTATCATTTATTAAGCCTCAAGTGATTCAACATATAGATATAGTACCCTTGACACCTAAGGAATAATTACAGCTACTTATTTGCTAAATGGACTCTAAAAAATTAACATAAATACCAGATATTTTATCATGAATGTATTATATTTTTAATTACAAGCAAATATAAATTTTTACATACTTAAAAAAGAATGTGCTTTATTTGAATTATTACTTAAATCAATAATATCATACTATTGATTTAAACATGATGACTTCAGGTTAAACAGGGTATTTATAAACTCTTTAATATCCTAAAGCTGCTAAACCATGTACAACATCTGATATTATGATCTAAGGAATAGTATAATTTGATCTCTTAATTATTACTTCTATTTAAAAAAATAAAATCAAGTACCAACAAAAAAAAATTAGTATATTTTTTGATTAATTAAAAGGCAGGTGCTTACTATTATATCTGCTTTGATTCATATAATTTATTTTTGCTTTAAAGTTCAACATTTCAAGGCATTTTTAATACTCAAAATTCTTATTCTAGTAGTCCTAACGGAGGAATAAGAAATGAATACACTCATATTGTTCTTGATAATTAATTATTTACTAATAGGACTATATATCAAGTACAGATTTCATTTGCTTAAACATTAAACATAGTATTAATCGATGTAATTTCTAATCAATTTATTTTTATTTTTAATTTTTTTTAAATAAAAATAAAAACCCATTTAATTTAAAATTAAATAAATTAAAATCTTTTAAAAAAAAATTATTTTGAAAATAGATTATAAATCTTTTTAATTCGAATTTTTCAATTTTTAATCTTCTATTTAATTATTAACTATTTATCTTTGAAAAATAAATTAATAATTTTTTTAGATGGCATATAACTTATATCTAATAGAAGATCATCTTACTAAAGTAAGCACTACTAATTCAATATTTTAAGACGTTAGCTCAGTTAAACTTAACAATCCACTAAATATAGATGAGCTTCTTATTTCTGATATAATAAATTTTCCGGATGTAAAAATTAACTTTTAATATTTTTATTTAAAATTTTATTATATTACTATTTATAAAAATTTTTATAGATATCAATTATTGCTGCATACGATTTCTAAAAATAAGCGTTTAGATATTTCAATGCTTAAAATTTATAAGAATTACAATCAACAGGAGTTAATTTACCTTTTGTTGATTACAAAACTTTTTTGTAATATTAGGTATTTATGAAATTCATTAAATAAAGTAATCACTATATTTTATTAAATTAAAAACTAGAATTTTATATTTATTGGTACTTCATAGTATACTTTAACATATATTGCTTCATCTAAATAAGTTAATATTGCTTTAAATACCAACACGCTCTCAAATTCATACACACTACCTTATTGTCATATGATTTACTATTCTTTTTCTTATGTAATTTGTTAAATTAAATCCTAAAAATATTAGAAAAGTTATTAATAAAATTTAGTAACTTATTTATTAGGTGTACAGTGGATATACTCAGTACTTAATAAATATTAGCTAATCTTATAATTTTTGTGTTTCTGGTTGTTAAGCATGTTCGTCAATATCAGCTTGTGCTGTTTGTTAATCTACTCTCTACTTAGATAATAAATTTTAATGTGTTTCTACTTGCCCAGCTTAATTTGTTCCAGATAATACACAAAAAAAATGTATTTGTAGGTCAAACAGTACATTATTAAAGTAATCTTATTTTAAAATATAAAAATAGCATTAAATCTTATTTTATTAAAATTTTAATATCAGTTAAAATTGTCCTTGTAACTTAAGATATTTTGATATGAATGGTGATTGTTTGTCTTGCCCATAAAACTGCAACACATGTACTTCTTAAACAGTTTGCTCCTTTTGTCAAGCAGGGTATTATCTTGCTGCAGACGGTACTTGCGTTACTACTTGTCCACTTAATTTTTTCCCAGACTAAACTAATACTAATTGTGTGTGCAGTTAAAATAGCACTTTATCAAAGTAATTTTTATAAAAATTAATTAGATAATCCTTATTTTAAATCATAAATTTTTTCATAAGTTTGAAATGCCCATGCAATTCTGGTTTTTTAGACATAAACGGTATTTGCTAATAATGTCCAATGAATTGTGATGTATGTACAAGCTAATCAGTTTGTTCTCAGTGTTCTAAAAATTATTACTTGACATTATAAGGATTATGTACATCTTCTTGTCCATAGACTTTTATAATTGATTCTACTTAAAAAAAATGTGTTTGTGATTCAAAAATGATTCTTTTAAAGTAATAGTATTATCAAATATTTTCATTAACAAAAGATATTTTAAAATTTCAAAAATCGAGCTAATTAAAATTTTCATATGACATTAAATATTGTTTATTATTTTATTTAGAGATACTTTGTATCCAAATCTGATAAAAATATAAGAAAATATAATAACTTAAGTAACGAATAATAAAATTTTTAAAATGACTAATAATTTTCAAACTTATTTCATCATTTTTAGAATATTTTACATAAATAAAATAAATTCTAAATTATTTTTTATTTTGTTTAATTTAATTTAATTAATCGAAATTATATTCAAATAAACAGTAATTAAATATGTATCTCTTGCGATTAAACATGCTAAACTTGCAGTGGAAGTAGCTAATATTAATGCACAAGTTGCTATAATGGATATGTATTAATTAACTCAGAATGTCAACAAATTTATTTGGTTTAGTAAAAGTAATAATCAAGCCAAAATTTAGAATAAAAATATTAAAATTCAAAGTAAATGATTGTATTTTAAGGATCTATTTACACTTCTTATGCTTCAAGTTTAGCTTAAACTATCCTTTCAAATTAGAGCTTTTCATTATTTTTCTATGGTATTATTATTTCAAAACTGAGCTATCTTATTCTAGTCAATACAAATTATCCTATTGAGGTATTTCTTCCACTTAAAAATTTAAAAAGTAAAAAATTTAATAACATTTTTATTCGAAGCTAAAATAATTAAAATATTAATAGATCAGTTACCATCTCAACAAATGCAGATTTTAAATATTTTTTTAAAATTTGATGACTTTAAAACTGAATACTACGATTCTAAGTTTTACACCGCTGATTTACCGTACAACTTAATTTAAAATTGTGGGTAAGGAATAGTTTTATGTATTATTTGCCTTACTCTTTTCTTAATGTTTTGCTTTTTAGAGGAAAAAGTAAAAATTAAAGCTATTTAAAAGATCTCTTAAAATGTTTACTGTTTTTTAGCCTGCCAATTTATAATATAATATTTTTATTTATGCATACTAATTTTTATAGTGGCAATTAATTCATATTTAAAGTACTACTAAAATAATGCTATCAGAAAAGAAGATGCCTTATAAATTTGTCTAGTCTTACTTTTAATTTACATATCTTACAAAATTTATACAAAGCTTCATTATTATTTGAAAGAAGAATCACTTGTAAGCTAGACAATAAATTTTTATGTTATCACTAGAAAAAGTATATAGAGTCAGACGATCTATGAATCGAAATTTAGAAGAAATTACTTGTTAATAAATTTCTTATTTGAATCTGTATTATTACCAACTTATTTCATATAGTTAAGCCAAAGCTGGTTAGTTGTGAGCATTATATCTATAATTATGTCACTTTTTTAGATGATAGTTGTAGTAATTTATAGACCTTTTATTTCTAAATTAACCAATGCTTATTTTATAATCAACTACTTTTTTTGGCTAGTACTTTACATTTAGTACTTAATCCTAAACTATTATTGCTCAAACTCTAATTACAGTTATCATTAACAAACCATTAATAATACTAGCTTCACATTTATGATAACTGTATAAATAATTTTACTATTACAACCTGCTTATTTAATAATTTTATTATTAGTAAAATCTTATGAGTTTATAATTTCAAAAATGAAGCAAAAAAAATAAAATTAAAATTTACTATTAAATTCTTTACAATAAATTAATAGTTAAATTTAAAATTAATATGATATAAATAGTTAGCAATTTAGATATTAATTTGATATTTATTACTATTATAAATTCAATAAAATGGTTGCAAAAAAATAATGGATGAGAGGACCTTAATTATCTTGATTTTTTTTGTAGAGTAAAATTATAATTATAAAAATAATATATAAAGTAAGTTGTATTATATAAATATGTATTCATTTTGTATGTTTGAAAATCCTATTTTAAATAAAAATGTTTTTTTATTTTAAAAATTTTTTTAAATCCAAGTATTCAAATATAATCAAATCCAGTACACCATATTTTAATATTTAGATTAGCAATATTAGCATCTAAAAATAAATAATAAAAGTTCGATAAGCGACTAATTGTTAAAAAAAGATTGATTTTTAAAAATGAAATATATATATTCATAATGTAAAAACAATTGAAAATATATTTTTTTTCTCTTTTTAATATATATATTTATTTTTTAATTCGTTCTGTTTTTGTCATGACGTAAAGTAAAAACAAGCGGTTATCATTAAATATGTAAAAATAAATTATTATAAATTTTAAGGTGTTTTCTTTATATTTTGAGAAATGATCTAATCTTTTTAATTATTTTCCATAACATCAAACAATCATGTAAATATTTATAATTAAAAAAGACAAAAACGATACATTTCAAAAAATTACATATAATATCAAAAAAGGGATGAATATAATTTAAAATTTAATCATAATTTTATATATTCATATGCTTATTTAATATATATAATGCTTAGACTAACTTCCATTTTAGGTTTCTAGTAATGTTTACTTCATATAAGTAAAATTAATTCATTTAAATATAATTCCATTTTAAAATTTTAAAAGGAAAATAATGCTATAGTTTATAAAGCATAGAGCGATTAGACTTGGAGGTATAGCTCGTTAGACTAAAATGGGAATCTAATAAATACTTATTTAATCTAAGGATTCATTGATTTAAATGAATATACCTTTTATTTCATTTAAAATGTAAAAACATTATTAAAATATTATTGTTAAAGTAAAATACTCGTAATAGAATAACTAGATATATTTTTCAGGATTTGGTCTTTCAAATTATATGATACTTGATGTGAATTTACTAACAAATAATTAACCAAACTTTCTAGTAAAAAAACAATTTCAAAATCCTAATTTTAGTTGCTCTAATCAAGATTTTATTGGAAATTATGTAAAATAATTATAATTCAAAATGTTCTTTTTTATTTATTTCTGTTTTTTATTTGTTTAATCTATTATTAATTTATTATTGAAAAATATAAAATTAGGGATAATACTACTTTTATATTTGCTTGGGTGGCTTCTATTTATAAGAATCATCTTTTAATGCTCTTTTTACTACATAAAGCAGTTAAAGCTTTTAAAATAGTGTTAGGGCTAGATAGACATATCTATTATTTGAAAACTCATTTTTAGTTTACAAAAATGTAATTTATACAAATCTATAATAAACAAAATCCACAGATTATCTTTTAGTAGATGTAATTAATCTTTTGCCTATTCAATATTTTAATTTAATATTTAAATTATTTTTGTTCAATTAAATCATTAATATTTTATTTTAAAGTAATAAAATGATTTATTTTTGCAGGATAACTAGTTATGCAAAGCATAAATGAACTAAAAAACATCAAGTTTTTCTTGTTCAAAGGCTTATAATCTAGGAGTTTCTACAAGTAATACTGATTACTCCACTATAGTATTATCAAAAGTGTTCTAATCTAATGGAGTAAATTATTATAAATTTAACAATAATTAATCATAAAAATTTAAATAATTAGATGAGCATAATTTTTACATATAACTACTCAAGCAAATAATATGTGTTTTTTAATGCGTCGACGCTAAATATCATTAATACTACTGGTAGTTCTATATTAAATCCGAAAACAAATAAAGATATTTTCTAAATTGATGTAAAAATTATTTAAATAACTATCCTTTCACTTAATAAAACTAACTAAAAAGAATTAAATATACATACAAACTAACATGTACACAGCTAAATATGATACAACTACATAAATGATAACAATAAATCTGATTACTTCTATTTTAGGCCCAAATTACTACATAAGCCCAAATGATCCTTTTTACATTTCTAACTTTTATAAAGTAAACTTACTTTGAAGTAAAAACAAAATAAAAAATTGTAAATAAAAAAGGGAAATACTTTGTATTTATAATAAGGAAGCAATCAGTATCTTATTAATATAAGCTCTATTTACTTATATTGCCCATAATTTTGCAAGCAGTGTTAAATTTAATCATAATGCAAAATTTGCAATGATGGATATCTTCTAAATAATTAATTTTAATGTTAATAATGTCCAACTTCAGATTTTTAGTTAGATTCAAACAATAATTGCATTTGTAAAGTTAATATGAGCTATTAGAAGTAAATAAGATTAATTTGCATTTGATTATCTGATTTTTTATAATACTAGCAATTCTAACTCATGTGTTTGTAATTAAGGATTCTCAAGAGATTCTAATAAAATTTGTTAATAATGTCCAAAAAATTGCTTTTAATGCGATACCTAACAGTTTTGTCTTTCTTGCATCACCAATTATTATTTTAAATCAGATACTAATATTTGTTTATAATGTGATTTACTAAACGGAAATTATATAAGGTATCTATTTGTTTATTAGTCCTTTTTTTAATATTTTAATTAATAATATAAATATTTAAATAAACAGTAACTAAAGATGTTTTTCTTGTGATTAAACATGTTAAACTTGCTATGGAAAAAGTTAATATGAATGCACAAGTTGTTATAATGGATATGTATTAATTAACTCAGAATGTTAACAAGTTTATTTAGTTTAGTAATAGTAATAATCAAGCCAAAATTAAGAATAAAAATATTAAAATTCAACATAAAGGATTGTATTTTAAGGATCTATTTATACCTCTTTCGCTACAAGTTTTGCTTAAACTATCCTTTCAAGTTAGATTTTTTCATTATTTTTTTATGGCATAATAATTTCAAAACTAAGCTATCTTATTCTAGTCAATACAAATTATCCTATTGAGGTATTTCTTCCACTTAAAAATTTAAAAAGTAAACCTTTTAATAACTCTTTTATTTTTAAGTTAAAATAATTAAAATATTTATAGATCAGTTGCCATCTCAACAAATGCAGGTTTTAAATATTATTTAAAAGTTAAATGAATATAAGATTGAATACTATGATTCAAAGTTTTACTCTGCTGATTTACCTTATAATTTAATTTATAACAGTGGATAAGGAATAGTTTTATGTATTATTTGCCTTTCTTTTTTCTTAATGTTTTACTTTTTAATAGAAAAAGTAAAAAGTAGAACTATTTAAAATATCTCTTAAAAAGCATATGATTCTTTAGCTTGTTCATTTATAATATAATACTTTTATTTATGCATACTCATTTTTATAGTGGCAATTAACTCATAATTAAAGTATTACTAAAATAATACAATCAGAAAAGAAGATGCTTTATAACTTTGTCTAGTCTTACTTTTAATTTACATATCTTACAAAATTTATTCAAAGCTTCTTTATTATTTGAATGAAGAATCGTTTGAAAGACAGACAAGAAATTTCTATGTTATCACAAGGGAGAGCATTTAGAGTTAGACAATCTATGAATCAAAATTTAGAAGAAATTACTTGTTAATAAATTTCTTGTTTGAATCTTTAGTATTGCCAACTTATTTCATATAGTTAAGTCAAAGCTGGTTACTTGTGAGTATCATATCTATAAATATGTCGCTTTTTTAAATGATAGTTGTAGTAATTTATAGACCTTTTATATCTAAATTAACTAATGCTTATTTTATTATTAACTATTTTTTTTGGCTAGTACTTTATATTTAGTACTTAATCTTAAACTATTATTGCTCAAATTCTAACTACAGCTAACATCAATAAACCATTAATAATACTAGCTTCACTTTTATGATAAATGTATAGATAATTTTACTATTACAACCTGCTTATTTGATAATTTTATTATTAGTAAAATTATACGAATTTATAATTTCAAAAATAAAGCAAAAAAAATAAAATTAAAATGAACTATTAAATTCAATACAATAAGTTAATAGTTAAGGATAAAATAAATATGATAAAAGTAGCTATCGCTTTAGTTATTAATTTGAAATGAATCGTTCTTAAAATTGATCAAATGATTACAAGTCAATAATGGATGAGAAGATCTTAAATATCTTGATTAGTTTATAGGAGTGTTATTAATTATTGATCATTATAATAATAAATAAAATAAATTATATTAAATTAATATATTTCTTAAGATATTCATTTATTTTCTAAGTTTGAAAATTCTAATTTAAAACTAAAATTAAATTTATTTTATCAAATTATTTCATTTTTTTCTTCATTAAAATATAATAAATTTTACATTAAATTTTAATTAAAAAATTTTGTAAATGAAATATTTTATGTTTTATCTTTTTTATGAATATGTAAGGTGTCAATATTATTCATTTAAAGATATCAATTTTCTTAAATATGTTCAACTTAAAAGCAAAATATCTAAGTGTTTTTCAACCAGAAAACATAATTTCTTAAATCTATGTTCAAGAAAGAAAAATCAACCACAAATACGAAGTTAATTAAAAGAATTTCAAATCATTTATATATCTTCGAGCATTAAGTAAGTTGTAAAGATTAAATAATATTTGTAAGTAAAATGTAAAATTGTAAAATATTTTGATATATCCTAGACATGATTTTACAATTTTTGTAAAAAATAATGCACCATAAAAGACTCCATACAGTTTATAATTTTATTTAATGAGATAAAGTTTATTTGTTTATGATACATTTTTTAATTAAAAACTTCTTTATTATTTCAAGTAATATCAATTTTCCTGTATTATGTATTGACGCACTTAAAGTATATTGCAATTGATTGATAACATCTAAAAAAAAATCCTTAATAATTTATTTATGAATGATATTTTTGAAATATAAAGATAGACCCTCAATTCGTATTAATTGATTAATATTTTTTCTTTAATTAACTTCTATTTAATTAGGACTCAGTATTATTAATAATAATGATTAATATGTTGATGCATTTTTTATGTCAATCAATCGCATCATAATTTATTTACAAACATCAAATAGAAAAAAATATCATTTTTAATATACTAAGCTTACACTCATTGGTTAAAATGATTGATAAACTAAAATACATTTTAAATAAATTATTAAATATGCTAGAATTATTTTAGAATGATGCTTTGATTTATTATAATATTTATATCTATTTACAATAAATCACCATTTTATTTTTGCTTTTGATTTAGATTATGCGGATATTTTATACTCCTATCTAGATTTTTTAAAAATATAAGTTGCAGTAGTTGCTAATAATTCTAAAACTCTTACTATAAAAGAATTTATTTTAGAAATAATTCAAAGAAGAATTTATGATTTATTAGACATAAATTAATTTAAGATATTTTTACTTGTTTAAGAAGATTTGATCAATTTAACTCAATAAGAAGCCATTCATATAACTTATAAAAATGATATTTATAAAATAATTCTGTTTTTAAAGCTAAATTAAATATTCTTGGTTACAAACATAAAAAAGAATATTGAAGACCTTTTAAAGAGGATTTTATTATATTTGTATTTTTTTTTGCTTTTAGTAATAAGATAAAGTAAATTGAATACAAGAGATTATCAGCAATCATTTAGATTTATATAAATATAATTTTTAATTGAGGTGTTTTCTACATTAATTTGAGAAATCAACTTATCAACTTAATTTTTGTCCATAACTTCAAACAATTAATTAATTGTTTTTAATTAAAAAAGACAAAAACAATACTTTCAAATAAATCATACTTAACATTAAATATACTGATGAGTATAATTTAAAATTTCGCCATAGTTTTATATATTTATACACTCGCTTAATACGTTTAATGTTTAGACTAACTTCCTTTTTAGGTTTCTAGTAATGTTTACCTCATATAAGTAAAATTGCTTTATTTAATCTTAATTCCATTTTTAAATTTTAAAAGGAAAATAATGCAATAGTTTATAAAGCATAGAGTGATTATACTTGGAGATATAGCTCGTTTGATCAAAGTGGGAATCTAATAAATACTTATTTACTCTAAGGATTTATTGATTTAAATGAATATTCATTTTATTTCATTCAAAATGTAAAAACATCATTAAAATATTATTGTTTAAGTAAAATACTCGTAATAGAATAACTAGATATATTTTTCAGGATTTGGTCTTTCTAATTATATGATACTTGATGTGAATTTACTAACAAATAATTAACCAAACTTTTTAGTAATAGAAAAATTTCAAAATCATAATTTTGGTTGCTCTGATGAAGATTTTATTGGAAATTATGTAAAATAATTATAATTTAGAATTTTTTTATTTTTATTTATTCTTGTTTAATCTATTATTAACATATTGTTGAAAAATATAAAATTAGGGATAATACTACTTTTATATTTGCTTAGATGGTTTCTATTTATAAGAATCATCATTTAATTCTCTTTTAACTACATAAAACAGTAAAAGATTCAAAAATGCTGTTTGGGCTAGATAGACATATCTATTATTTGAAAACTAATTATTAGTTTACAAAAATGTAATTTATACAAATTTATAATAAACAAAATCCTCAAATTTTCTTTTAGTAGATGTAATTAATTGTTTGATTATTCAATAATTTAATTAATAAATTTAAAATTATTTTTATTCAATTAACACTAATATTTTATTTTAAAGTTATAAAATGATTTATTTTTGCAGGATAATCAGTTATGCAAAGCATAAATGAACTAATAGACATCAAGCTTTTCTTGTTCAAAGACTTATAATCTAGGAGTTTCTACAAGTAATCCTGATTACTCCACTATAGTATTATCAAAAGTGTTCTAATCTAATGGAGTAAATTATTTAAAATTTAAAAAAATAATTATAAAAAATTAAAATAATTAGATGAGCATAATTTGTGCATATGACTACTCAAGCAATTAATATATGTTTTTTAATGCGTCAACTCTAAACATCATTAATACTACTGGTAGTTCTATAATAAGTCCTAAAACAAATTAAGATATTTTCTAAATTAATGTAAAAATTATTAAAATAAATATCTTATATACAATTAATCTAACTAAATAGAATTAAATATACATACAAACTAACATGTACACAGCTACATATGATTCAACTACATAAATGATTACAATAAATCTGATTACTTCAAGTCTAGGCTCAAATTATTACTAAAGTCCAAACGCTCCTTTTTACTACTATAATTTTTACTATGTAAACTTACTTTAAAGCAAAATAAAACATTAAAAAATTTTAAATTAAAAGGGAAATACTTTGTATTTATAATAAGGAAGCAATTATTATCTTATTAATATAAATTCTATTTACTAATAATGCCCATAATTTTGCAAGTAGTGTTAAAATTAATTTTAATGTTAAATTTGTAATGACGGATATCTCCTAAATAGTTAATCTTAATGTTAATAATGTCCTACTACTGATTTTTAGCTTGATAATAATAATAAATGTGTGTGCAAAAACAATATGAGCCTATAAAAGTAACTTAATAAAAATAATCTACTAAATTTAACAATTAATTGTATAATAAAGCAATAACTCTTGTGTTTGTAATCCAGGATACTCAAAAGATACTAACAATATTTGTTAAAGATGCCCATAGTTTTGTCTTTAGTGTAATACTTAATAACAGTGTACATAATGTAACTCTGGATATTTACTGAATAGTAATAAATAGTGTTAGTCTTGTCCAAGCGTAGACTTTTAACTAGATAAAAATGATAATTGTGTATGTAAATAAAATATGATTTCGTAGGGGTAAAGTAATTTTTGTTAATTTTTTAAAATTAATTAAATTTAAAAATAGCAATTAATGTGAATGTAATTAAGGTTATTCAAAAGATGCAAACAATATTTGCTAGTAATGTCCACCAAATTGTTTAGAGTGTGATGTATAATAAAAATGTCAAAAATGCTAGTCTGATTATATAGTTGATAGTTAAAGTAACTGTGTGTGCAAACAAAATATGATTTAAGATAAGTAAAATTTTTAAGAGTTTAATAAATCATAAGTAAATACTTTTTTAAAAAAGCGGAGCATGCGTTTGCATTTAAGGTTATTCAAAAAATTCTAATGATATTTGTGTATAGTGTCCAACTTATTGTTCTTAATGTGATACTCAATAAAAATGTTTAGTTTGCAATACAAGTTATTATCTTTAATTAGACTCTTCATGCAACACTTAATGCCCTCCTTCATCTTAAATAAATTCGACAAATAATAATTAATGTATTTGTGATTTAAACGCAACCATCGTATAAAATATAAATTGTTAATGTAATTAAAATTTCTATCTAAATGGAAACAAGTGTATTTAATGTATTGATAATTGTGTTACTTGCTAAAATCAAACTACCTGTTAGTTATGCTAGATAAATTACACAATATCGCCTAGTGGATAATGTTAATTTTGTGACACAAAGAATGGTTTTTTCATCAAGTATTTTTAAAATGAAAATTGAAAAAAAAATTAATTTTTGAAATAATTATTTTATTTAAAAATAATTTTATTTATTTATTTAATTAAAGAGACAATTAATGTTTATCATGCTAAAAAACTAACTGTTTAGAATGTTCGAATTAAAATTAGTGTACAAAATATGCTGATTGTGGAGCATAATTTACATATAACTACACCACTAAATAATGTGAATAGTGTTTATGGGATCTTTAAAGTTAATAATGTGTGGATAATTGTGACTAAACATATTAATATTATGACTAAACATAAAAAACTTGTAGCTAGTGCTATTATCTAAATTAGTAATGTTAGAAATCTTGTCCAAAAGGTTATTATTAAGATGACAAATACAATTGCTAATAATGTAATTCTTCTTGTAAGTCTTGCAATGGTCCAAAACAAAATTAGTGCACAAGCTGTAATTAAAATTATTATTTACAAAGCGATTAATCATGCTCTTAATGTTAAGATGGGTATTTTCTTGACTAAATATCAGGATAGTGCAAAACATGCAACATTAATTGTTAAACATGCAATGGTACTTAATCTAATAATTGTCTATCTTGTAGTGAAGGATTACAGCTATCACAACATACAAATGAGTGCCTATCTTAATCTAAAATTGATAGCTAATCCGAATAGATATTGAAATTATCATATTCGAACTGTAATTTTTTATTTTTTATTTCATACAAAATTTAAGTATTTTATTAAAATTTGAAAGGCGATTAAACTTCTTATGATTGCTCATCACTTTCTTCTATTTCTGACCTGATTTAAAAATTATCTTTAGGTTTATTGATAACATTTTTAATTACTTTTGCTCTACAAAGCTTTTTTTCTTGCTCTGCAAATGTAATAGGATGGTATAGCATATAAATTTTCTAGCTTCTTGGAAATTTAGCCTTTGATGCAAATATGAATATATTTTGGATGAACATAGGGTTTCTCAAGGGGTTTCTTTCATATAATGTGTTTAATTTAGTCTCAGATAATTCATTTTAAAAGGCACAAGATTTGTTGATTGACTTCAATTAGTATTAGATCGGCATACAAATTTAAAACCTTTATAAAAATTTTATTTAAAATAGTTTTTAACAGCTGATTGGCTTAGTGGTAGTGTTTTCTATTTTACTTTTAAGTTGCTTGTTAAAAAAATAATTGGGTTCTTTAAGTAGATTATACGAGTATATGAATATTAGTGGAGTTATAAGATATTTTATGATAGCTTCTAATTTTATTTTGTTGTACTCATTTTACTCTATCAAGCAATAAAACTATACTATCTAAGGAAATATATATTTTATTGCAATATTTGGTTTGATCTACTTTATCATTCAAGCGATTTGCTTTTATGGGTTATCGTTTAACAGCTTTACTAGTTATTCAAATAGAATCCAAGTGTTACAAGAAGGTATAATCTAGCACAAGAAGCTTTCTAAGCTATTTTGGATCGTCTTTGAAATAAGGAAAATAGTATGTGTATCTAGTATTGTATTTTTGAATAAGTTCTAATATTGTGGAATAATTATGGCTGCTTCTAGTTTAATATTTTTGATATATTTATTTATAAGAAATCCAATAATTAAGAGAAGTGATCAGCTTGTTTTGTTTTTGACGGAAACTTTTTGTATCTTCCTTTTTATTATATTCAACTTAATAAGCAACAGAAATAATTGGAAAATAAGCAATTAAATAGCAACAAATCTAGCAATAGGTAAATATTAATAAGTTATTTTTGAATATTAATTAAATTTTTAACTAAATAATAGTTTTTATAGTACTATCTCTGAGTTTAAGTCTTATGTTTATATTGTTATTTTTAATAAATATTTACTAATATTTAAAGGCTTATTAAATAAACAGAAATCGCTAAAATTTAATTCAAAAAGATAAATAGCCAATTATGTAGCAATTTTAAGTTTTTAATTCGATGAAAGACATAGAATATGCTTTATCTTCAACGTTAAACAATTCCAAATACTCTAAATTTAGATTAACTAAAAAGATATTTTGAATTGCATGCTTAAATTTGTATTAGAATAGAATAACTTAAAAAAAATGTAAATAAAGATATACATTTTAAACTAATTCAATAAATAAATTAATATTATAATTTTTATTAAAATATACATGTATAATTTTTACATCTATGAATTTAATATAATTTTTTTTCGTAAATTTAAATGATTAATGATTTTTTAAAATTGCTATGAGCTTACATTTTTACTTCTAATTTAGGAAAAAGCAAATAATTTTTATGAAAACATTACTTAAATAATATAATGATTCAAAATTTTTAATTTTTACAATTATTTTAATAAAATCAATATTAGAATAAATACACCTTTTCCATCATTTTATTGATTAATTTTTAAAAAATGTTATTTTAAATAAACTAAAAATTTTATTTTCAATATGGAAGAAATTGATTTGATATATATTTTTATTTGAAAATGAATATTTATGTTATATTTTCATTCAAATTTAGCAAAAATCTATTTAATTTAATTATATTATCTACTATTTTTGTGTTATATATTAAATTCTTTAATTATTTTACAACAAAAATTTCAAATTTAAACATGTGTTTAAATAATCGAAATTTATTATACAGGTAATAATTTTATTCATTTAATATTTTTATTTGTACACATATACGAATGATTCATATATTTTTTATTAAAAATGTTAAAGCTTCTTATCATATTTTATATAATTTTGGTTTTAAATTATAGGCTTATGTATTTTTACCTTCAAATAATTATCGTTTTTTATTGATTTTACTAAGATATTGTGTAAGCTAATTTTTTAAATTTGAGTAATGATTAAATATCTTAATGATTTTTTTTATTGTTTATTTAAAACACATTCTTTGTATACTTTAAAGAGTATCTCTCATTACAAATTTCAACTATCAAATATTTTTAATATTATTAAAATATTATATTTCAAAAGTTGTAGTATATAGTATTTTTGAAATATATCTTTTAATTAATAAAAATTATGAGTATTTATTTAAAGCTTTGTTAAATATTCGCTAAAATGTAAAATTTTATTTAAAAAAATATTTAATATTGCATTAAAAGTATTAAAACTCTTTTATATTAAATTAAAAAATCATTAATTTATTTAAAAATCTACAATTTTACATAGAAAATTTTAAAATATCAAATTAGGAGGAGATTATTTTATTATCAAAACACAAATAAATTTCAAAAACATGAATTAATCATATCTCAAATTTATTGATGACACAGCAATTGGTAATCTAATTTCAGAATTTATACCTTAATTTTTAAATCTATGGTTTTGATGGATATTTTATTTTTAATTAACAAAATGATTCCACAAACAAATAAATTAAATAAATCAAACAAGCATGTTTATTTAAGTTTTTATGGTTATAATTACTACTATTGAATTGATTGCTGTTTAAAGGTTTTTAAAAATAGAGACTAAGAATCATTATCCAAAATCAATTAAATCTTATTCTGATTATATTATTATTTGTTTTTAAAATTGAATATTTATCTTAAAATAAATTTATTATTGACATTTTTAAAAGCTCTATTATATTAAACTATTATTTTAGTTTTTCTTTATATTCCTAATTTAAATCTTTAGCTTACACGACTTATTTTGTTATACATAATCCAAATTATTAATAAATCAAATTGTTTATAGGAATCAATTTATTTCTCTTCCCTTACAAATTTAAATATTTTGACAAAGATAAAAAATTATTTATTTAATATTTGGGTAAATTAGGTGGGTGAATCTTTATTCACATAAATTTTTGGGTCAATTAATACAATTTTTTATATTCTATGATAAACAAAAAAATTCTTTTCAATTCAGATTTTTTACCCCACCCAAATTTTTGTGTAATCTCTTGATTCCTAAATCAAAATAAAACAATAGGAAAAATAAGTATAATGTGAAACAGCAAAAACTTAAAAGAAATTTTGTGTAGCTGATAATTAATTAATATCTATACAATATCTAAAATTGAAAAAACAAAAATAATGCAAACAAATATTTTATTAGCTACTTTAATTATTTAGCTATTAATTATCAGAGCTCTTGATGTTTTACCTATTTAAATAAAAAATGATCTCCTTTTCATAGTAGTAAATATAACATTAAGGGTTTAATAACTTTTGCTTGATATTTATAGAGAAAAATTTTAATAAACAGGAAAAAAATGCTCTCATTTATTAAGCCTCAAGTGATTCAAATTATAGATATAGTACCCTTGATACCTAAGGAATAATTACAGCTACTTATTTGCTAAATGGAATCTAGAAAATTGATAAAAATACTAGATATTTTATCATGAATGTATTATATTTTTAATTACAAGCATATACAGATTTTTACATACTTAATAAAGAATGTGCTTTATTTGAATTATTACTAAAGCTAATCATATCATACTATTGATTTAAACATAATGAATTCAGGTTAAACAGGGTATTTATAAACTCTTTAATATCCGAAAGCTACTAATCCATGTGCAACATCTGAAATTATGATCTAAGGAATAGTATAATTTTATCTCTTAATTATTACTTCTATTTGAAAAAATAAAATCAAGTATCAACAAAAAAATTACTATATTTTTCAATTAATTAAAAGGCGAATGTTTACTATTATATGTGTTTTGATTCATATAATATATTTTTGCTTTAAAGTTCAACTTTTCAAGGTATTTTCAATACTCAAAATTCTTACTCAAGTAGTTTAGGAATAAGAAATGAATACACTCATATAGTTCTAGATAATTAATTATTTACAAATGGGACTATATATAAAGTACAGATTTCATTTGCTTACACATAAGACATAGTATTAATCAATGTAATTTCTAATCAATTTATTTTTATTTTTAATTTTTTTTAGATAAAAATAAAAACCCATTTAATTTAAAATTAAATAAATTAAAATTTTTTTAAAAAAAATTATATTAAATATTGATTAATGAATATTTTTAATTAGAATTTAATTTTTCAATTTTTAATCATTTATTAAAATATTAATAAATATATCTTTAAAAAATAAATTAATAATATTTTTAGATGGCATATAATTTATATCTTATAGAAGATTATCTTACTAAAGTAAGCACTATTAATTCAATATTTTAAGACGTTAGCTCAGTTAAACTTAACAATCCACTAAATATAAATGAGCTTCTTATTTCTGATATAATAAATTTTACGGGTGTAAAATTAACTTTAAACATTTTTATTTAAAATTTTATTATTATTTTATTTTTAACAATTTTAGTAGATATCAATTATTTTTGCATACGATTTCTAAAAATAAGCCTTTAGATATTTCGATGCTTAAAATTTATAAGAATTACAATCAACAGGAGCTAATTTACCTTTTGTTAATTACAAAACTTTTTTGTAATATTAGGTATTTATGAAATTCATTAAATAAAGTAATTAATAGATAATAAATTAAAAACTAGAATTTTATATTTATTGGTACTTCATAGTATACTTTAACATATATTGCTTCATCTAAATAAGTTAATATTGCTTTAAATAGCAACGCGCTCTCAAATTCATACACACTACCTTATTATCATACGATTTACTATGCTTTTTCTTACGTAATTTGTTAAATTAAATCCTAAAAATATTAGAAAAGTTACTAATAATATTTAGTAACTTATTTATTAGGTTTATAGTGGATCTACTCAGTACTTAATAAATATTATATAATCTTACAATTTTTGTGTTCCTGGTTGTTAAACATGCTCATCAATAACAGTTTGTGCTATTTGTTAATCTCCTCTCTACTTAGATAATAAATTATAATGTGTTTCTAGTTGCCCAGCTTAATTTGTTCCAGATAATACAAAACAAATTTGCATTTGTAGGTCAAACAGTACATTATTAAAGTAATCTTATTTGAAAATATAAAAATAGTATTAAATCTTGCTTTATTAATATTTTAATATCAGTTAAAATTGTCCATGTAACTTAACATATTTTGATAAGAATGGTATTTGCATGCCTTGCCCATAAAACTGCAACACATGTACTTCTTAAACAATTTGCTCCTCTTGTCAAGCAGGGTATTATCTTGCTGCAGACGGCACTTGCGTTTCTACTTGTCCACTTAATTTTTTCCCAGACTAAACTAACACTAATTGTGTGTGCCGTTAAAATAGCACTTTATAAAAGTAATTT
>JH720026.1:149217-357166 GCA_000231845.2 Tetrahymena malaccensis 436 | reverse complement strand
ACTAATTGTGTGTGCCGTTAAAATAGCACTTTATAAAAGTAATTTTTATAAAAATTAAATAGATAATCTTAATTTTAAATTATAAATTTGTTCATAAGTTTGAAATGCCCATGCAATACTGGTTACACGGATATAAATGGTGTTTGCTAATAATGCCCATTGAATTGTGATGTATGCATAAGCTAATCAGTTTGTTCTCAGTGTTCTAAAAATTATTATTTGACATTATAAGGATTGTGTACATCTTCTTGTCCATAGACTTTTATAATTGATTCTACTTTAAAAAAATGCGTTTGTGATGCAAAAATGATTCTTTTAAAGTAATAGTATTATCAAATATTTTCATATAGAAAAGATATTTTAAAAGTTCAAAAATCGAGCTAATTAAAATTTTCAAATAACATTAAATATCGTTTATTCTTTTATTTAGAAATAATTTGCACCCAAATCTGATAAAAATATAAGAAAATATAATAACTTAAATAAAGAAGAATAAAATTTTAAAAATGACTAATAATATTCAAACTTATTACTTCATTTTTAGAATATTTTATTTTATTAAAATAAATACTAAATAATGTTTTATTTTATTTAGTTTAATCATATTAATCAAAACAACATTTAAATAAAAAGTAATTAAACGTGTATCTCTTGTGATTAAACATGCTAAACTTGCTTTGGAAGTAGCTAATATTAATGTACAAGTTGCTATAATGGATATTTACTAATCAACTCAGAATGCTAGCAAATTTATTTGGTTTAGTAATAGTAATAATCAAGCCAAAATTATGAATAAAAATATTAAAATTCAACATAAAGGATTGTATTTTAAGGATCTATTTATACCTCTTTCGCTACAAGTTTAGCTTAAACTATCCTTTCAAGTTAGAGCTTTTCATTATTTTTCTATGGTATTATTATTTCAAAACTAAGCTATCTTATTCTAGTCAATACAAATTATCCTATTGAGGTATTTGTTCCACTTAAAAATTTAAAAAGTAAACATTTTAACAACGTTTTTATTTTAAGTTTAATTAAATAATATATTAATAGATCAGTTACCCTCTCAACAAATGCAGGTATTAAATATTATTTAAAATTTAAATGAAGATACGATTAAATATTATGATTCAAAGTTTTACTCTGCTGATTTACCTTACAATTTAATTTATAACAGTGGATAAGGAATAATTTTATGCATTATTTGCCTTACTTTTTTCTTAATGTTTTACTTTTTAATAGAAAAAATAAAAAGTAGAACTATTTAAAATATATCTTAAAAAGCATACGATTCTTTAGCTTGTTCATTTATAATATAATACTTTTATTTATGCATACTCATTTTTATAGTGGCAATTAACTCATAATTAAAGTACTACTAAAACAATACAATCAGAAAAGAAGATGCCTTATAGCTTTGTCTAGTCTTACTTTTAATTTACATATCTTACAAAATTTATTCAAAGCTTCTTTATTATTTGAATGAAAAATCTTTTGAAAGATAGACAAGAAATTTTTATGTTATCACAAGGGAGAGCATATAGAGTTAGACAATCTATGAATCGAAATTTAGAAGAAATTACATGTTAATAAATTTCTTGCTTGAATCTTTAGTATTACCTACTTATTTCATATAGTTAAGCCAAAACTGGATAGTTGTGAGCATTATATCTATAATTATGTCACTTTTTTAGATGATAGTAGTAGTAATTTATAGACCTTTTATATCTAAATTAACCAATGCTTATTTTATAATTAACTATTTTTTTTGGCTAGTACTTTATATTTAGTACTTTATCTTAAACTATTACTGCTCAAATTCTAATCAAAATAATCACCAATAAACTATCAATAACACTAGCTTCACTTTTATGATAAACGTTTAGATCATTTTAATATTACAACCTACTTATTTTATAATTTTATTATTTGTAAAATTATATGAATTTATAATTTCAAAAATAAATCAAAAAAAATAAAATTAAAATGAATTATTAAATTCTCTTCAATAAATGAATAGTTAAGGATAAAATAAATTTAGTAAAAGTATCTATCTTTTTAGTTATTAATTTGAAATTAATTGTTCTTAAAAATTTGATCAAATGATTACAAGTCAATAATGGATGAGAAGATCTTAAATATCTTGATTAGTTTACAGGAGAGTTATTAATTACTGATCATTTTAATAATAAATAAAATAAATTATATTAGATTAATATATTTGTTCAGATATTTATTTTCTTAGTTTGAAAATTATAATTTAAAACTAAAATTTTTAATTCATAATATTTTTAAAAAGTTATTTTTATCATTTCTTAACTTTGAGGGATGATGGTTTATTGAATATATTTGATATAAGTTATAAGAAGTGTTTAATTAATAAATAAGATACATTTTCTTATTATAATAATTTTCAAATAAAAAAATATTTTTGCAAGAATTTTATTTTAGATATCCTTAAATAATTAAATTTATGTATTTTTTAAATATCGATCCCTCTATAAAATAGTTTGATGTTAATTTTTTAGAGAAAAAGGAATTTTTTATAATTAAAATTTATTTCATTAAATTATTGCATTTTTTCTTCATTAAAATATAATAAATTTTACATTAAATTTAAATTAAAAATTTTTATAAATGAAATATTTTATGTTTTATCATTTTTTATGGATATGTAAAGTATCAATATTATTCATTTAAACATATCAATTTTCTTAAATATGCTCAACTTAAAAGCAAAATATCTAATTGTTTTTCCACCTGAAAATTTAATTCCACTAAATCTTTGTTAAAGAAAGAAAAATCAACCACAAATAAGAAGTAAATTAAAAGAATTTCAAATCATTTATATCTTCGAACATTAAATAAGATGTAAAGATTAAATAGTATTTGTAAGTTAAATGTAATTTTATAAAATATTTTGATGTATTTTAAACATGGTTTTACAATTTTTGTAAAAAATAATTCACCATTAAAGACTCCCTACAGTTTATAATTTTATTTAATAAGATAATGTTTATTTGTTTATGATATATTTTTTTCATTAAAAACTTCTTAATTATTTCAAGTATTATCAATTTTCCTGTAATAAGTATTGACGCACTTGAAGTATATTGTAATTGATAACATCTAAAAAAAAAAATCCATAATAATTTATAAATTTATGAATGATATTTTGGAAATATAGAGACAGACCCTCAATTCGTATTAATTGATTAATATTTTTCTTTAATTAATTTCTATTTAATTATAACTCATTATTATTAATAATAATGATTAATATGCTGATGCATTTTTTATGTCAATCAATTTCATCATAATTTGTTTTCAAACTTCAAATAGAAAAATAAATATCATTTTTAATATACTTAGCTTACACTAATTGGTTAAAATGATTGATAATCTAAAATATATTTTAAATCATTTATTAAATATGTTAGAATTATTTCAGAATTATATTTTGATTTATTATAATATTTACATCTATTTATTATAAATCACCATTTTATTCTATATTGCATTTGATTTAGATTAAGAGAATATTTTATATTCCTATCTAGATTTTTAAAAATATGAGTCTGAATAGTGTCTAATACTTCTATAACTCTTAATATAAAAGAATTTATTTTAGAAATTATTCAATGAAGAATGATAAGTGATTAGACAGATATTCATTAATTTATGATATTTTTACTTGTTTAAGAAGATTTAATCAATTTTAATTCAATAAGAAGTCATTAATATGTCTTAAGAAGATGATATTTTGAAAATTATTCTATTATTAAAGCCAATTCAAATATTCATTTTAGTTACAAACTTAAAAAAATAATTTTGAAAATCTTTTAAAAAAGGTTATATTTTTTTTGTATTTTTTTTACTGTTAGTAAAAGATAATGTAAATTGAATACAAAGCGATTATCAGCCATTATTTGGATTTATATAAATGTAATTTTTAATTGAGGTGTTTTCTACATTAATTTGAGAAATCAACATATTCACTTAATTATTGTCCATAAAATCAAAGAATTACCTAATTATTTTGAATTAAAAAAGACAAAAACAATACTTTGAAATAAATTATACTTAACATTAAATATAATAATGAGTACAATTTAAAATTTAGCCATGATTATATATATACACACACTCATTTATTACGTCAAAAGTTTAGATTAACTTCCATTTTAGGTTTCTAGTAATGTTTACCTCATATAAGTAAAATTGCTTAATTTAATGTTTATTCCATTTTTAATTTTAAAAGGAAAATAATGCAATAGTTTATAAATCATAGAGTGATTAGACTTGGAGATACAGCTCCTTTGATCAAAATGGGAATCTGACAAATACTTATTTACTCAAAGGATTCATTGATTTAAATGAATATACCTTTTATTTCATTTAAAATGTAAAAACATTATTAAAATACTATTGTTAAAGTAAAATACTCGTAATAGAATAACTAGCTATATTTTTCAGGATTTGGTCTTTCAAATTATATGATACTTGATGTGAATTTACTAACAAATAATTAACCAAACTTTTTAGTAAAAAAACAATTTCAAAATCCTAATTTTGGTTGCTCTAATGAAGATTTTATTGGAAATTATGTAAAATAATATAATTCAAAATGTTCTTTTTTATTTATTTCTGTTTTTTATTTGTTTAATCTATTATTAGTTTATTATTGAAAAATATAAAATTAGGGATAATACTACTTTTATATTTGCTTGGATGGCTTCTATTTATAAGAATTATCTGTTAATGCTCTTTTTACTACATAAAGCAGTTAAAGCTTTTATAATACTGTTAGGGCTAGATAGACATATCTATTATTTGAAAACTAACTTTTAGTTTATAAAAATGTAATTTATACAAATCTATAATAAACAAAATCCACAGATTATCTTTTAGTAGATGTAATTAATTTTTTTATTATTCAATATTTTAATTTATAAATTTAAAATTATTTTTGTTCTATTAACACAAATATTTTATTTTAAAGTTATAAAATGATTTATTTTTGCAGGATAACCAGTTATGCAAAGCATAAATGAACTAAAAAACATCAAGTTTTTCTTGTTCAAAGACTTATAATCTAGGAGTTTCAACAAGTAATACTGATTACTCCACTATAGTATTATCAAAAGTGTTCTAATCTAATGGAGTAAATAATATAAAATTAAAAAAAAATAATTATAAAAAATTAAAATAATTAGATGAGCATAATTTGTGCATATAACTACTCTAGCAATTAATATGTGTTCTTTAATGCGTCGACGCTAAATATCATTAATACTACTGGTAGTTCTATAATAAGTCCTAAAACAAATTAAGATATTTTCTAAATTAATGTAAAAATTATTAAAATAACTATCTATTAAGCAATTAATCTAACTAAAAAGAATTAAATATACATACAAACTAACATGTACACAGCTACATATGATTCAATTACATAAATGATTACAATAAATCTGATTACTTCTAGTTTAGGTCAAAATTATTACATAAGTCCAAATGCTCCTTTTTATTACTATAATTTTTAATATGTAAACTTACTTTAAAGCAAAATAAAACATTAAAAAATGTTAAATTAAAAGGGAAATACATTATATTTATAATAAGGAAGCAATTAGTATCTTATTAATATAAATTCTATTTACTAATATTGTCCATAATTTTGCAATTAGTGTTAAAATTAATCGTAATGCTAGATTTGTAATGATGGATATCTCCTAAATAATTTATCTTAATGTTAATAATGTCCTACTCCTGATTTTTAGCTTGATACTAATAATAATTGTGTGTGCAAAAATAATATGAGTCTATAAAAGTAACATAACAAAAACAATCTACTAAATTTAAATATTAATTTTATAATAAAGCAATAACTCTTGTGTTTGTAATCCAGGATACTCAAAAGACACTAACAATATTTGTTAAAGCTGCCCATAGTATTGTCTTTAGTGTAATACTTAATAATAGTGTACATAATGTAACTCTGGGTATCTACTGAATAGTAATAAATAGTGTTAGTAATGCCCAAGTGCAGACTTTTAACTAGACTCAAATGATAATTGCGTATGTAAACCAAATATGATTTCGTAGGGGTAAAGTAATTTTTGTTAATTTTTTAAAATTAATTAAATTTAAAAATAGCAATTAATGCGAATGTAATTAAGGTTATTCAAAAGATGCAAACAATATTTGCTAGTAATGTCCACCAAATTGTTTAGAGTGTGATGTATAATAAAAATGTTAAAAATGCTAGTCTGATTATATAGTTGATAGTTAAAGTAACTGTGTGTGCAAACAAAATATGATTTAAGATAAGTAAAATTTTTAAGAGTTTAATAAATCATAAGTAAATACTTTTTTAAAAAAGCGGAGCATGCGTTTGCATTTAAGGTTATTCAAAAAATTCTAATGATATTTGTGTATAGTGTCCAACTTATTGTTCTTAATGTGATACTCAATAAAAATGTTTAGTTTGCAATACAAGTTATTATCTTTAATTAGACTCTTCATGCAACACTTAATGCCCTCCTTCATCTTAAATAAATTCGACAAATAATAATTAATGTATTTGTGATTTAAACGCAACCATCGTATAAAATATAAATTGTTAATGTAATTAAAATTTCTATCTAAATGGAAACAAGTGTATTTAATGTATTGATAATTGTGTTACTTGCTAAAATCAAACTACCTGTTAGTTATGCTAGACAAATTACACAATATTGCCTAGTGGATAATGTTAATTTTGTGACACAAAGAATGGTTTTTTCATCAAGTATTTTTAAAATTGAAAATTGAAAAAAAAATTAATTTTTGAAATAATTATTTTATTTAAAAATAATTTTATTTATTTATTTAATAAAAGGGACAATCAATGCTTATCATGCTAAAAAACTAACTGTTTAGAATGCTCAAATTAAAATTAGTGTACAAAATATGCTGATTGTGGAGCATAATCTATATATAACTACAACACTAAATAATGTGAATAGTGTTTATGGGATCTTTAAAGTTAATAGTGTGTGGATAATTGTGATTAAACATATTAATATTATGACTAAACATAAAAAACTTGTAGCTAGTGCTATTATATAAATTAGTAATGTTAGAAATCTTGTCCAAAAGGTTATTATTAAGATGACAAATACAATTGCTTATAATGTAATTCTTCTTGTAAGACTTGCAATGGTCCAAAATAAAATTAGTGCACAAGCTGTAATTAAAATTATTATTTACAAAGCGATTAATCATGCTCTTAATGTTAAGATGGGTATTTTCTTGACTAAATATCAGGATAGTGCAAAACATGCAACATTAATTGTTAAACATGCAATGGTACTTAATCTAATAATTGTCTATCTTGTAGTGAAGGATTACAGCTATCACAACATACAAATGAGTGCTTATCTTAATCTAAAATTGATAGCTAATCCGAATAGATATTGAAATTATCATATTCGAATTGTAATTTTTTTTTTTTTTATTTCATACAAAATTTAAGTATTTTATTAAAAATTTGAAAGGCGATTAAACTTCTTATGATTGCTCATCCCTTTCTTCTATTTCTGATCTGATTTAAAAATTGTCTTTAGGCTTATTAATAACATTTTTAATTACTTTTGCTCTATAAAGCTTTTTTTCTTGTTCTTCGAATGTATTAGGATGGTACAGCATATAAATTTTATAGCTTCTTGGAAATTTAGCCTTTGATGCAAATATGAATATATTTTGGATGAACATAGGGTTTCTCAAGGGGTTTCTTTCATATAATTTATTTAATTTAGTCTCAGATAATTCATTTTAAAAGGCTTAAGATTTGTTGATTGACTTCAATTAATATTAGATCGGCATACAGATTTAAAGCCTTTATAAAAATTTTATTGAAAATAGTTTTTATCAGCTGATTGGTTTAGTGGTAGTGTTTTCTATTTTACTTTTAAGTTGCTTGTTAAAAAATTAATTGGGTTCTTTAAGTAGATTATACGAGTATATGAATATTAGTGGAGTTATAAGATATTTTATGATAGCTTCTAATTTTATTTTGTTATACTCATTTTACTCTATCAAGCAATAAAACTACACTAGCTAAGGAAATATATATTTTATTGCAATATTTGGCTTGATCTACTTTATCATTCAAGCCATTTGCTTTTATGGGTTATCATTTAATAGCTTTGCTAGCTATTCAAATAAAATTTAAGTATTACAAGAAGGTATAATCTAGCACAAAAAGCTTTCTAAGCTATTTTGGATCATCTTTGAAATAAGAAAAATAGTATGTGTATCTAGTATTGTATTTTTGAATAAGTTTGAATATTGTGGAATAGTTATGGCTTCTACCAGTTTATTATTTTTTATATATTTATTTATAAAAAATCCAATAATTAAGAGAAGTGATCAGCTTGTCATGTTTTTGACGGAAACTGTTTGTATCGTCCTTTTTATTATATTCAACCTTATAAGTAACAGAAATAATTGGAAAATAAACAATTAAATAGCAACAAATCTTGCAATAGGTAAATATTAAAAAGTTATTTTTGAAAATTAATTAAATTTTTTTAACTAAATAATAGTTTTTATAATACTATCTCTGAGTTTAAGTCTCATGTTTATTTTGCTTTTTTTAATAAATATTTGCTAATTTTTAAAGGCTTATATAATAAACAGAAATCGCTAAAGTATAATTGAAAAAGATAAATAGCCAGTTATGTAGCAGTTTCAAGTTTTTAATTCATTGAAAGACATAGAATATGCTCTATCTTCTACATTAAATAATTCCAAATACTCTAAAATAAGATTGATTAAAAAGATATTTTGAATTGCATTCTTAAATTTGTATAAGAATAGAATAACTTAAAAAAATGTAAATAAAAATGTATTTAAAAAACTGATTTAATAAATAAATTTATTACATATTTTTGAATAAAATACATGGGTATAATATTTACAATTATTATTTTCATAAATTGAAATGCTTATTAATTTTCTTTTGGTTTTGTTTTGATTGTATATTTTTACTTCTAATTTATGAGCATTTGATTAAATAGTGAACAATTTCGAAGAAAATATAATTTACATAATATATCAATAAACTTATAATATATTAAATTTTTATACTTATTTTAAAAGAATCATTTACCTTAGTCAAATACATCTTTTCCATAATTATTTGATTCTTTAAAAAAAGATTTTATTTTTGTTATCAATATTTTACAAATTAATCTAAAAAATCTAATTTAAGAAAATAAAATAGAATATATATTATATAAAATTACATATTTATATTATAAATTCATTTTTTAATTATATGGCAATAAAGTGTCTACAATAATCAACTATATAGCTATGCAATTAGCATCTAAAAATTATTAGAAACGTTTAAATTATGACTCAAAAAGTATGAAAAAATTTGATCACTTTTAGTATTTTTAAAATATGTCATTGATTTATTGTTTAAATAAAATAAGATGTATTATTTTTGTTTGGAACAATATTTAATAATCAAATTAATTATATCTTTAATACTTGTAATTTCTCTCAAAAAATAGCAATTCTATCTTTTTTGAATTAATTTCATTCAAGCATTCAATCGCATTCATAAATAAATTATACATAAAAAAGAAACCTTTAATTAAGATTCAATTATTTGAGATTTTGCTTTTTCCACCTTTTTTTACTCTAATAAATAATATATGAATCTTAGATAAAGTAATCACAACGTGTAAAAATATTTTTAATTTTCTTAAGGTAATTTATAGCTTCAGAAGTTTTTATGGAAATATTTAATAATTAAGTTTACACTTCTTTTATTTGTTAAATTACATTAAAGCAAATGAAATTTTCTTATGAATAAGGATATAGCTCTATATATGCCCACAGTATTTAAATACCTTTAAAGGAATTTCAATAATGAATAGTAGTTATTACTTGATAATATATTTTATCTAAAAAATAAACTATTTTAATATTTCTAAAGCTAATAAGCAGGGTATTTTAAATTGTTGTGGATTTTGATAAAAAGATCGATTTAAATATGTGGTTCTAAATTAACAATTTTTTAATAATCATAATTGTTAGATTCATTATTATTAAAAAATAAATAATAATACTAAAGTATTTTTTATGGTTTTTTCTATTTTTCTCAAACTTTAATATGATTTATAACTATCTATAATCTAATTAAAGCAAGGAACATATCTAATATTCAAATTAAATTACATTTAAAAAAAATCTAAAGTATGTAGAAAATGTTATAGATACTTGTACTTTAACTATTTTATATGATATTTAGATAGGTTAAATGCTAAGATTAAATTCCTATATAGGTATCTAGCAATGTTTTCATGATACAAGTAAAATCGATATATCATTTTTGTGCTCATTTTTTGTTTTTTAATAGGAGAATAATGCAATTGTCTATAAACAATTTTAAGATTAAACTTGGAAGTATAGTACATATGATCAAAATGGCAATATTACAAATACTTATACAATATAAGACTTAGATGATTTAAGCTATGATACTTATTATTTCATAATAAACGTAAAACCTATTTTAAAATTTCATCTTATTTATTTTAATAAAAAAATAGAACACAATTTTATATTTTTCTGGATTGGATCTTGAATCCGATAATATAATCGATTTAACTTTACTTTAAAAAAATAAAAATAACTATTTGTAGAAGAAAGGATTTTTAAATTAAAACTATGATTGTTTAAGTTATATTATAAGAAAATATGTAAAAATTATATCATAGAAATAATCACATTTTTAATACTTTTTTTCTTATCAATAATTAAAAATTAGGGATAATATTACTATTATTTTTGTTTTGATAATAAATAAAATTACTATCTAAAAGAAGATAAATTTGAAGCACTTTTTACAACATCATAAAAATACTTATTAAATGGATATTTTAGACTAGAATAAACATATTTATTAATTGAAAATAAACTATTAATTTATAAGAATGATGTCTATCAAAGTATATTGTAAACTTTACCAAGAGCAGACTATCTACTAGTTGATGTAATATATTTTTTCTATTTTAAAGTCTTTAATATATTTATTTTATGCACAGAAAGTTGACCAATTTTTAATAAAATTGTACTTCTTTCTTATAAATGTAATACATAAAATGTTAATTACCTCATATCTTTTTTTATTTTAAAGGAACAAAATGATATATTTTTGTAGAATAATTAACTTTGTAAAGTAAGTTTGGACAAATAGTCTTCCAAATTTTCTTGCTCAAAATGTTATAATTTAGGCGTTTCAACAAATGATGACAACTCTAAGGTTATTTTATCAAAAGTGTTCTAATCTAATGGAGTAATTAAAAAAAAAATCTAATTTATTAAATATATAATTAATTAATGATTAGATTAATATAATATTTGGATATAACTGCTCAGAAGAAAGATATGTATTTTTTGATGCAAATAAATTAGCTATAATTGATACCATAGGTGATACTATTATAAAGCCACTATCAAATAAAGATATTTTCTAAATAAATGTAAAAATAAAAATAATAAAAATCTATTATATAATTAATTTAAAAAAAAGAATCAAATTTTCATTCAAAGAAACAAATATATCGCCACATATAGTTCATTTTCCTAAAAAATAGAAATAAAATTGATTACTTCAAATTTATTTAATTAATATACATTACCAAATGCTCCTTTTTATAATTGCAACTTTCAATAGGTAAGAAACACCTAATTTATATGAACTATGATATTAAATTAAATTTTTATTTTAAAAAGGGTAATAGTATTTATCTAAAGAAAGGGAGTGATTAATATATTATTAATATAAACTCAATTTAACAAAAATGCTCATAATTTTGCAATTAGTGCGAAAATTTTTCTAAATGCAGTGTTTGTAATCCTGGATATTTTTTAGATTAATTTTTTTCTTGTCAATAATGCCAAAATCTTGATTTTGTATTCAACTCTTCAAATAACAAATGTGAATGTAAAGATAATATGATTTTATAAGGGTAAATTCATTTTCCAAATATAAATAAATTAAAATAACATTTTTTGATAGAATAAACTCTTGTGTCTGTAAAGAAGGGTTTTCAAGAGATTCTAATAATAATTGTTAATAATGTCCATCTAATTGTATTGAATGCGATAATTTAAAAAGATGTTAAAAGTGCAGTCCTGAATACATTAAAAATAATATCTCTGAGTGTTAGAAATGCCCTACTTCTGACTATTAACTAGATTCTTCCAATTAATGTATATGCAAGCCTAATATGAAAGAATAAAAGTAATTAAGCTTTGATTTTTTAATTTTATAAAATTGAAATTAAATATTAGTGGAGCTTGTGTGTGTGATGAAGGATTTTCAAGAGATTCATATAATATTTGCTAATAATAATAAAAATGTCCTTAATATTGCTTTTAATGTGATAAAAGTAATTAATGTACACAATGTAATCCTGGATACTAACTTAGTTAATATAATTCTTAGTGTATATAATGCCCTTCATCAGACTTTAAGTTAAACTCTTAAAATATTTGTATTTGCAAAGAAAATATGAGCTTAGAGATGTAAATTTATTGTTATTGTATAAAATTATAAAAATTTCTTAACTTTCTAGTAATAATACTTGCGTTTGCAACCAAGGATACTCAAGAAATTCTGAGAATATTTGCCTATAATGTCCTCAAAACTGTAATCAATGTGATCCCT
The DNA here is from genome assembly GCA_000231845.2 of Tetrahymena malaccensis 436. Classification (NCBI taxonomy): domain Eukaryota; phylum Ciliophora; class Oligohymenophorea; order Hymenostomatida; family Tetrahymenidae; genus Tetrahymena; species Tetrahymena malaccensis. The sequence continues at coordinate 344,433 of JH720026.1, read as the reverse complement.
TGTAAAAGTGTATAACCTGCTAATCAGGATACTATCTAGATAGTAATTCAAAGTGTTAGTAATGTCCTTTAACATAAAATATAAAACTTTATGATGGATAATGTGAATTTTGTGATACTAAAAATGGATTTTACATAAGGTAATATTTTATAAATAATTAAATTTATTTATTTAAATTAAGTTAAATTATATTTTACAGCTTTTATTTTTAAAATAGTAATAATTAATGTTTACCTTGCTAATAAGCCAACTGTTTAGAGTGCATAGATCAAAAATAGTGTACAAAATATGTTGATTGTAAAGGATAATATATTTACAACTCTACCTCTAAATAGTGTGAATAATGTCTTTGGGATATTCAAAAAAAATAATGTGTAGAAAGTTGTGACTTGACTTACTAGCATCATAATTTAATAAAAAAAACTTGCAGTTAGTGCTATTATTTAAATTAGCAGTGTGAATAATCATGTCCAAAAGGATACTATTATGACAGTAATTATATTTGTTAAAAGTGTCACTCGTCTTGCAAAACTTGTAAAGGTCCAAAATAAAATTAGTGCACAAGCTGCTTTTAATCTTATCTATTATAAGATGATTAAAAGTGCTCTTAATGCGAAGATAGATATTTCTTTGATGAAATATCTAAACTATGTAAAAAATGCAGTATAAGTTGTTTCACTTGTAATGGTGCTTAATCTAATAATTGTTTGTCTTGCAATGAAGGATTAAAGCTTTCTGATTAGACAAATGAGTGCTTATCATAATCTGAGGTTGATGATCAATCTTAATTAACCTAGAAGTTTTTATACTCAAATTGTAAATTTTAAATTAGCTTTAATAAATTTTTAATATTTTATTATAATTTAAAGGTGATCAAACTTCTTATGATTGTTCAAAACTCTCCTCTTCTTCAGATTTGGTTTAAAAAATTAACCTAGGCTTATTTATCACGTTCTTAATTACTTTTATACTATCTAGCTTTCTTTCTAGTTCTTCCAATTTGATAGGATGGTATGGTATACAAATTCTCTAGCTTATAGGAAATTTAGCTTTTAATAAAAACATGAATGTATTTTGGTTAAATATAGGATTTCTAAAAGGGTTCCTTTCATACAACATATTCAATTTAATCACTATAAATTAATTTTAAAAATAAGAAGATTTAATGATTGATTACAATTAATTTTAAATAGGAATCTAAATTTAAAATCTCTACAGAAACTTTATTTAAAATAGCTTTTACCAGCTGATAGGTTTAGTAGTAGTAATTTTTATTTTACTTTTAAGTTATCTATTAAAAGGATAAATGAGTATTTTAAATAGACTATTCTAGTGCATGTTTATAAGTGGAGTTATTAGATACTTCATGATAGCTTCTAATCTAATCTTAGTTTATTCATTAAACATTATACAATAGTCTAATTATGAAAGTAGCGGAAATGTCTATTTTATTGGAATATTTGGATTTATTTATTTTCTAATTCAATCAGTTTGCTTCTATGGATTAACTTTTAAAAATTAACCAAATTTTATAAACAAAATTTAAGCTGTGTATAAAGACTTGATTCAATATAAAGTATTATAAAAGCTTTTCTGGACATTTTTTGAATTAAGAAAAATATTATGCATTTCATGTATGATATTTTTTAATGGATTTGAATATTGTGGAATAATTATGGCATCTTCAAGTTTATTTTTCTTGGTATATTTACTTTTTGCTTAGCCTATTGAATAAAAAACTGATTTAAAAGCTATTTTAATCATAGAATTTATTTGTATAATCCTTTTTGTTAAATTTAGCTTAATTACAAACAGAGCCAAATGGAATATTAGCAATTAAATGGCAACAAATCTGTCAATTAGTAAAAAATATGTTTGTTTATTTATTTTAAATTAATTTTAATTAAAAAAAATAGGTTTTATAGTACTATCTTTAGTCCTAACTATCATGCTTATATCCTTTTTTACAATAAACATTTACTAATCTGTAAAGTCCTATTTTATTAACAGAAGACATGAAAGAATTATTTAAAAAAATGCACAGCCTATTTTATAACAATTTTAGCTATTTAATTCAATGAAAGACATAGAATCTACTTTATCTTATACAATAAATAATTTTAATTTTTCTCATAAAAAGTTTCCAAAAAAAGATTTCTGAGATAAATTATGCCAAATAATTTGTAATTAAATTAAAAATAATTCTATGTTAGATCTAAATAAAAAATTAAAAAATAAAGTATTATACATAAATGTATTTTTTTAAATTCAAATTTCTTAACTAATATTAAAAAGTAAATTTATATTATTGAGTTTACTTAATATTATAAAAATTTTTATTTGTTTAATAAGAAAATCTAATAACTTAAAATGAATAAAATCAAAAGAAAAAAAATCAAAAATTTAGATTTGTTTTATTTTATTTATAAAATATTAAAATAATTTTATATGTGATGATTATTGTGGCTCAATAAAAGTTATTAACTATTTTGTTTTTTATCAAAAATAATTTTAATAATTAATAATTAGCTTAATGAACATAGTTAATTATAATTAAATAGTAAAAAAAAATAGTAATTTATTTTATATTATTTTGTCAAAAAATAAATTAATAATAAAAGAATTTAAAACTTTTCTATCTAAAAGTATTTAGAATTAATTATTTATATTTGATTAATAATAAAGGAATTATCAAGCTATTAATAAACTTGTAAAAATAGATTCCTGATTTATTTGAAAACAATCAATTAAACTTAAGTAAAAAGTAAAAGAGCTTTAGGAATGCTAAGATATATTTTTTCTTCATAAGTAAAACTGATAATAATTTTAATATAATTATTAAATATAAGCTTATGTTTGGATAAACTCCCTATTTAAGTTAAAAGTCTCATATATAATATAAATGTAAAACGAATTTATTTTCTTTCTTAAAATATAATTAATGTTTTTTAATCATGTAGGAAAAGAGCGGAATAGTCTACTAAGCGATCGCGGATTCTCTTTGGAGATACAGCTAATATGATAAATATGGAAATCTAACCTCAACCTACATAATTCAGGGGTTTTCTGACTTATCACCGCTTGGCAGATCTTATTACTTTATATAAAATGTAAATTATAAGTTTGATAGTTATTTAGCTTTTTATATATTTTGATAATTAATGAATAGGATAATTTGCTTTTCTTTTTTACGAGTAGTACCAGTTCAGAATATCAGATTATTGATCTCAATTTACTTACTACTAACTAAAATGGATATCTAACTAAAAAATAGTTCTAAAACAGTAATTTTTAATGCATAGGTAATAGGATGGTTGTTAAAAACGTAAATGTTTATATTTCATTGATATTGTTATATAATTGTAATTTATTATTTATAAAAGAATTAATTCTTTTATTATATTTGTGTTGACGGTATTTACTGCTAAGCAAATTCGCTGTAGGAATTATAAACCTCATCTAATACTGTAAGTTTTTCAAGTGGGACAAAAATTAGATAGGGATATTTTATGCTTGGAAATTAAATACTATTTTACAAAGGCTTTACTTTTACTCAACTTCTTTCTGTCTCCCCACTAGGTTATATTTTATTGGATGTAATTTTTATTCATAATTTATTTGAATTAAATAAATTAATATCTTGTGAAATGCTAATTTAAAAACTTGATGATATTGAATAAATTTAAATTAGTAAATAAAAGCAATTTTATTATAATAATTTTTCATATTATTTTACTAAATTATTAAAGTCTTTTCTTTGAATCAAAAAATCATTCTCAAATTTCCATTTTAAATAAATCACATACATTAAAATAAAGCAATAATATGATTTATTCTTGTAAGATTGTAAGTTATGCAAAGCCTAGATGAATGCACCTAAATTTGACTGCTCAAAAACTTATGACTTTGGATATTCAAGTGATGATTAAGTTATTATTTCTAAAGTGTTTTAGTCAAATGGAGTAACTAACTATTTTAAAAGTTAGGATGTTATCAATTTATATTTTAATTATAAAAATTAGGCAAGTATCATTTTTGGATATGATTCTAAGTAATCTAAGTATATTTTTTTTGATACCAATAATTTAAATAAAATTGCTTACTAAGGAGATTCTTTGCAAAATCCTCAAAGCTAATTAGATATAATTTAAAATGAAGTAAAACTTTTAAGTTTTAGTTTGATTTAATTAATAAAAATAAAATAGAATTATGTTTACATCAGATAATATCTCTATACTATGATATATGATAGTGTTTCATAAAAAATAACTATCACATAAGTCTCCTCACAGCTTCCTGTATATTTATTAGTTAGTGGTCCATATTATAATGCAAACTTTTATGCAGTAATTTATTTTTATTGTATTTAGATATTAAAGTTAGATAAAAAATTAGGGAAGTTCAGTGTATTTGCAAGATAATAATTTCAAGAAATGGATTATTAATATTAATTAAATTTATTAAGTATGTTAGAAAAATTGTTTTTACTGTAATTTTTAAACAAAAAATAAGTGTGAGTAATGTGAAAAGGGGTACATATCCAATAACAATATGTGCACTAAAGCATGTCCTAATTAAGATTTTGAAGCAGATATAAATGATAATTGTGTATGTAAATCAAATATGACGTAAACTGAGTAAATTTGTTTAATTTATTAGATATATATAATATATTACAATATAATAGTAATATTACTTGTGTCTGTAAGTAAGGATATGTAAGGGATGTAAAAAACAATTGTTAAAAATGCCATGATGATAACTGTAGTATCTGTGATTAATAACTAAAGTGTATAACTTGTGTAGTAAACTTTTACATGCAGCTAGATAATACATGTGATAATAAATGTCCTCCTTCTAATATAATTAATACACAAAAAATGGTTTGCTAATGTGATCAAAATTCATTTATATCAAATAATTAGTGCTAATGTAATAGTAAATACTATCAAGTAAATAATTAATGCTCAAAATGCATTTAAAACTGTGATTTATGCTAAAACTAATAAACTTGTATCAAATGCTCACCAGGGTTTTTTGAATTCGAAGATGGAAAGTGTGATATCTGCTAAACAGATTAAGGATACTATATAAGGTATTTAATAATTTTATTTTAATCTGCTAATATAGCCATTCAGGTATATAAAATCTCCTGAAGTTGAAATTAATTATTTGAATAAATGTTAAATTTAGATTCTATTTTTTTGATTAAATAAAATAAATTCTTAATTAAGGAAAATATAAAGTATTTATTTAATTTATAAAATCATTTAATTAAATAGCAATTAAAAGTGTTTAGCTTGCGATCCGATATGTAAAACTTGTATAGGAAATAGTAAGAAATAATGTACAAGCTGCTATTTAGAATATTTATTGATAAACTCAGAGTGTCAATAATTATTTTCAATTTAAAAATCGTAAAATCCTAGCTAAATTTAAGAAATTTTTGATCAAAGTTAACAATAAGCTATTTAAATTTAAGCAATATCTTATTCATAGTAAGCTTCTAGCTTAGCATTAACTATTATAGCTTAATAGAGCTTTTTAATTGTTTTGTAAGGGATTATTTCTTAAAAATTAAGCTATCTTATTTTAGTCAAGACAAATTTTCCAATTGAAGTATTTCTTCCACTTAAAAATTTAAAAAGTAATTAAGATATAAATTCATATTATTTTTAAGTTAAAAATAAATTATTAATATCAATAGATCAGTTACCATCTCAATAAATGAAGATTTTAAATATATTTTAATAACTAAATGAAAATGAGATTATATACCATGATTCAAAGTTTTACTCTGCTGATTTACCGTATGATATAATATATAATAGTGGGTAAGGCATACTTTTGTTTGTTATTTGCGTTTCGGCTTTCTTGCTTTTTTACTTTTTATTGGAAAAAGTAAAAATTTAAACTATTTAAAATATTTCTAGAAAAGTGTATGACTCTTTAGCTTGTTAATATATCGTCTAATACATTTAGGTATGCATGCTCATTTTTATAGTAGCAATTAATTCATAATTAAAGAAATATATTAATTAATTAGTAGAAAAGGATATATTATAGATATGTCTAGTCTTAGTTTTTACCTATTTAACTTTTAAAGTATATTGGTAGCTTATCTACTATCTAAATAAAGAACTATAAGTAACTTAGGAAAGAAATTTTTATAATATTACAAGAGATTGCATTTAGAATTAAACGATCTATGAATCAAAATTTATAAGAAACTATTTTTTGATTAATTTAATTTTCGAAATATTTCTTCAGCCTACTTATTTCATATAATTTAGTCACAGCTGGATATTTGTGAGTATTATTTCTATTATTATGTCACTTATTTAAATGCTAATTGTTGTGTGCTATAGACCCTTTATATCTAAGTTAACTAATGCCTACTTTATCATAAACTACTTTTTCTGGTTGGTTCTTTATACAGAGTACTTTATCTTAAATTTTTATTGTTAATAATCAGAATAAAATGATAATGAAAGTAACATTAATAATACAAGTTATGTTTTTATGATTACAATTTAGATTGTGTTACTATTACAGCCTATTTATTCAATATTATTACTGATAGTAAAATTATATGATTTTATAATTACTAAAATAAAGCAAAAAAAGTAAAACTAAAATGAGCAAGTTAGATTTATATAATAATAAAATTATTAATCTCAAAATGATGAGCTAGAAAACTAAATTTCTCAGATCAACTGTTATGATTTGAACTCTAAAAATTATAAATAATAAATCTAAATAAATTGAAAGTATTTCTAAATTTTATTTACAATTAGTGCTTATTATATTTTATTAATGTATTTTCAATAAGCTAAAAATTCTTTGAGCTATTATGTTTTTTATATGAAATATTTAAACTCTTAAATATAGGATCGCTCAAATTAATTACAACAACAAAAAATCAAAATTAAAATATCTTAACATATATTCAAAATTAAAAAAATCCAAACTTAAAATTAAAAATTAATTTAAAAAAAATAAAAATTATAAAATAGATAAAAGTAAATAAAAAATAAATTTTAATTAATAAAATATAAATATTATTTATAAATGAGTTAATGTTTAATTGAGAATTTTTTATATTTAAAAAAATATATTTAAATAATATGTAATTATTTTTCTCTAAAAATGTATTACTGATTTCTTAATATTATTTATTTTTTTAATAATGCTTGTCTTTATAATCAAACTAATTATTAAAAAATAAGGGGAGGGTCATATAAGTTACCAATTTTTTGAGGTAGTTCACATGAATCACGATATGAGCATGTTATAAAATAAGCTTAAGTAGGAATTAAAACATATTAATTAGTTATTTTTTTAAAATAGTATTTAAAAATTTGAAAGAATAATTATTTTTGGATTAATCTTATCTCTGATTATGGCTTGGATATATGTTGTGCCATAAACTTAATTTTAATTTAAAAATTGTAGGATATTTAATCAAGAAATGAAATAAATGAGTAACCAGAGAGAGAATTCAAGTAAAAAAGCCTTTATTTAAAAAAAAGGGATATATTTAATAATTTTAATGAAAGACACTAAATCTGCTTTACCTTATATAACAAATAATTTTAATTTTTATTGTAAAGATTTTCCAAAAAAGAATTCTGATAAATTGGGTCAAATGATTAGTAATTTAATTAAAAATAATTCTATTTTATATTAAAAAAAAATAAAGTATTTTACATAAATGGTGTTTTTTTTAATTTAAATTTCTAAATTTATAATAAAATATCTATCTTAAATTATTTAAGATTATCAAACATGTAAGTAAACATTTTTATTTGTTTATTAATAAAATCTAATAACTTAAAATTTATAGATTTAGAGAAGTAGTTTAAAATTTAGATTGATTTTTATTTTTTATATATGAAATATTAAAATAATTATTATTTTGATGATTATGGTGGCTAAATGTAAGTTATTAATAATTTTGATAATTATCAATAGCTGTTCTTTTAAAAGTATGAATTTTAATCTTAGATTTTGACAATTTATTGTTTATTTAAAATATATTATTAAATTTAAATATTAGTGATTATTAAATGCCATTTTAAATATTTGATTTTGCTACATTAAAAAATATTTTATTTTTAATTTTATTTAAATAAGATAAAATATTCAATAAAATGATAAAATTAAGTAAAAAAGAAATACCTGATTAAATTCATATTATTAACAATTTCGAAAAAAAATAAATGAAAAAGATCAACAAAAATGGGTAAATGAATTTAAATAGTTTTTAAGTATTTGTAAATTTTTACATAAACTGCTTGATAATTCTTAAGAAATGATGATAATAATGTAAACAAACAAAAACTAATGATAATTGATGAATTAGTGTATTTATTGAATAGAATTTTTATGTCCATATATTTGGATATTATTAATTATAGAATTTTTTTAAATCATTAATTTTTTGATTTTTTTAATACAAAAAATAATGGATTTGTTGTTTTTCAAAATATACTTTCATTTTTAAATATGTTTTGTGATTTTTAAGCAAATATTAATAATTTTTTAAATATATACAATTTTAGTCTTAAGAATATTGATCATAGATTTTTCTAATTATTTTTGCATCAATTAAATAGAAAATTGGAATATTTTACTTGTTATTTAAATAATTAATTTCTTTTTTATGATAAAAGAAATTATATATGAATATAAATATGGTATAAATAGTTCAGTTAAGATACTTGAGTAAAATCAAAATAAATTCTAAGAAACAAACTCTTTATCAATTGCAATAACTTTCAATTGACTGCGATATATTCAAAAAGTAAAATGTAAATTCGTTGTCCAGATTATCATTAATTATTGATAACTTTAAATTAAGTTTTATGCTAATATTTTTACATGAATTAGAATCCTCTCTTTCTTTTTTTCATTATTTCAAGTTTTTATATATTTTTTTAGATTAATAAGCAACAAATTATCATTTATTTAGTGAGTAATTATAAAAATATTTGTTTTCTAATAAATATTTGCACTCAATTTTTTTTAAAGGCAATCAATTAAGTTCAAGAAACAAAGCAAGCTTAAAAACTCTATAAATGGAAAAAGCTTATTTATCTGCAAAAATCTAAATAACAATTATTTTAATTTAATTTTTAAATATAAATTTATGTTTGGATACACTTCCGATTTAAATTAAAAGTCTTGTATATAATATACCTGTAAAACGAATTGCATTTATTTCTTAAAATGTAATTGATATTTTTTTAATCATGTAGGAGAAGAGTGGAATAGTCTATTAAGCAAGCACTGATTCTCTTTGGAGATACAGCTAGTATGATATATATGGAAATCTAACCTCAACCTATATAATACAGGGGTTTTCAGACTTGTCAGCGATTGGCAGATCTTATTACTTTATATAAAATGTAAATTATAAATTTGATAGATATTAAGCTTTATAAAAATTAAATATAAATGAATAGGATATTTCGCTTTTCTTTTTTACGAGTAGTACCAGTTCAGAATATCAGATTATTGACCTCAATTTACTTACTACTAACTAAAATGGATATTTAACTAAAAAATAGCTCTCAAACAGTAACTTTGGATGCTCAGGCAATAGGATGGTTGTTAAAAATGTAAATATTTATATTTCATTGATATTCTTAAATTATTGTAATCTATTATTTATAAAAGGGTTAATTCTTTTATTATATTTGTGTTGACGGTTTTTACTGCTAAGCAAATTCGCTGTAGGAATTATAAACCTCATCTAATACTATAAGATTTTCAAGTGGTACAAGAATTAGATAGGGATATTTTATGCTTGGAAATGATATGCTTGTTTACAAAAACTTTACTTTTACTCAACTTCCTTCTGTCTCCCCACAAGGTTATATTTTATTAGATGTAATTTTTTAATTATGTTTTCTATTTGTCATTTAAGTAGATTAATATATTATGAGACAAAGTTGTTTAAAATACAACTTTTGTATAACTTTTAATTAAAGAGTAAAAGAAAAAAATATTAGAATTTATAACAAATCCATTTTCTAATAAATTTTAATATAATTTAGAATAAATAAAATAAAATAGAAAAAATATTATGGTTACATAAAAATTATTTTCAATTTTTAAATTTAAATAAAAAAATAATATTTAAAATAAAGTAACAATATGATTTATTCTTGTAAGATTGTAAGTTATGCAAAGCCTAGATGAATGTACCCAAATTTGACTGCTCAAAAACTTACGATTTTGGATATTCGAGTGATACTTAGGTTGTTATTTCTAAGGTGTTTTAGTCAAATGGAGTAAGTATTTTAAAAGTTAGGATATAATAAATTTATATTTTAAAAATTAGGCAAGCATCATTTTCGGATATGATTCTAATTAATCTAAGTATATTTTTTTTGATGCCAATAATTTAAAAATAATCGCTTACTAAGGAGATTCTTTGCAAAGTCCTCAAAGCTAATTAGATATAATTTAAAATGAAGTAAACATTTTTAAGTTTTAGTTTGATTTAATTAATAAAAATAAAAAAGAATTATGTTTACATCAGATAATATCTCTATACTGTGATATATGATAGTGTTTCATAAAAAATAACTATCACATAAGTCTCCTCATAGCTTCCTGTGTATTCATTAGTTAGTGGTCCATATTATAATGCTAACTTTTATGCAGTAATTTATTTTTTTATTGTATTTTGATATTAAAGTTAGATAAAAAATTAGGGAAGTGCAGTGTTTTTGCAAGATACAAATTCCAAGAAATGGATCCTTAACATTAACTAAATTTACCAAGTTTGTTAGAAAAATTGCTTCTATTGCCCTTTTTAAACACCAGATTTATGCTAGTTGTGTAATAATGGTTATAATTTTAATAATAATAAATGCTCAAAGACTTGTCCTAATTAAGACTTCTTGCTTGATTTAAATGATAATTGTATATGTAAATCAAATATGGACCAAGTTGAGTAAATTTATCTACCCATTATAAATAATATATTAATCTTAAAATTTTAACATAAAGCGCTAACACTTGCGTGTGTAAGAAAGGATACGTTAGAGATGCATATAATATTTGCCAAAAATGTCCTGATAATTGTAATGCATGTGATTAGTCTTTAAAGTGTACTTTATGTGCAGCAAACTATTACTTATAGTTAGATAATTCCTGTAACACTACTTGCCCTTCGTTTGCTATAAAAAATTAATAATAAATGGCATGTAAATGTGACCCGAATTCTAGTATTATTAACAACCAATGCTAATGTAACATCAAATATTATCAGGTAGGTAATTAATGCTTGTAATGCATTTAAAATTGTGATTCATGCTCAGATTAATTAATATGTAGTAAATGCTCATAAGGATTTTTTAATTTGGGAGATGGAAAATGCAATATTTGTCAAACAGATAAAGGATATTATTTAAGGTATTTGAAAAATTATTTTTAAATCCTGAAAGTTTAATTTTTAAAATTAGAATTTTTATTTCATTTTTTGCTGAAAATTAAATTCATAATTTTTTGATTATTTTTATAAACAAGTTAAAATTAATGTAATAAATGCATTGATAATTGTGATTTGTGTTCTAATTCTACTTCTTGTGATAAATGCTCTGCTGGATTTTACAAATTTTAGGATGGATCTTGTAATATTTGCGATACTACTAAAGGGTTTTACATAAGGTAATTTTTTAAGTTTTTTCTGTAAAATATATTTATGAAAAAATTCTAAAAAATTTAAAAAATAAATAAAATGAAAAATGGATGGAAAATCTTCATAGGATTATAAATATTTATCTTGATAAAAAAGAAAATTTAGCTTATTTAAATAAATAATCTAAATTTATTTTTAATATTGTGGCTTAAATTGAAAAGATAAAACAAACATATTTAAATTAAGTTAAAAAATTTGTATCAATTATATTAAAATATTATAAATTAGCTAAAGTTTGTGTATTAAGTGTATTGATAAATGCGATTAGTGCTCAGATTCTCTAAAATGTAATTAATGTTCACCAGGTTTTTACAAATTTGAAGATGGAACATGCAATATTTGTGATACAAATCATGGATACTTTATTAAGTAAAATTTAATATTTAAAAATAGTAATAAATAAATTTTTAAAAATAGATAAACAATGTGCAGCAAATGCTAAAGTAATTGTGATTAATGCTCAGATCCACTAACGTGTATTAAATGTTCATCAGGGTTTTATAAATTTGAAGATGGGACTTGTAATACTTGTGATACTAATCATGGATATTTTATTAGGTAAAATTTAATTTTTTATAATAATTTTAATTTTTTAAAACATCTTATTTTCAAGTAACGATAAATGTCTTCCTTGCATGGATAACTGTCTGCAGTGTTCCAATTAAAGTAGTTGCAATTAGTTTTCTAACTGTGGAGCCAGGTTTAAATATGATAAAGTATTGAAATAATGTGTACAGTGTTTATGGGATTTATAATAGTTAGAGTGTGTCAATTAATGTCAAAACAACTAATTTTATGACTAACAAAAGCAACTGTGTGGATAATGCTATTACAATAAAGGAGAGTGTTTGTAAAATTGCCCAATTGGATACTACAGTAATTAAAATAATGAATGCCTGAAATGCTAGCAAGAGTGTAAATAATGTACAGGACCTAATAAAAATTAATGCAAATAGTGCAATCAACCATATATCCTCTAAGAAAATAATACATGTTAATTGTGTTAAAGTGGAACTTTTTTTGATAAAAATTCTAATTAATGCATTTAGTGCTTTCAAAAATGTTTGAATTGCTATGGAGATTAATAAGACAATTGCTTAGAGTGTGTTAGTGGTTATGTTCTATCTAAAAATACAAATGAGTGTTTAACAGAGTCTTAATTGTAAAGCTAAAACATAGAAATATAAAAGTTAGAATATTCGAACTGTAAGAATAGTTTTTATTTATAATTTATTAATATCTTTTAATTAATAGGTAGCTAAATTGGAATCGATGGCTCATCACTCTTTTCTTTTTGCCAGCTGGTATCGAAGATGTTTTTAGGAATTTTCATAACAACAATTCTCTTAATAGCTTTTACATTTATTTCGAACTAAGAAACATTTTTAAGTTGGTATTGTGTGTAAATGTTTTAAGTTATAGGTAATATTTCCTTAGATAAAAATATGAATATATTTTGGCTGGATATTGGATTTCTTAAGAACTATAGTGCTTACAACTTTTATAATTTGATAACTTTGAACTATTTTTAAGATGATTAGTTAATTTTAAGAGATTTTAACTAATTTGATATTGGTTTTTAAGTATAAAGTTTGTATAAGAATATGATTTAGAATTGCTTTTATCAGCTGGTAGCATTGTTATTAATTTTCTTTTTGATGATATTTTGCTGGTTTATGAAAGACTAATCTGGTATTTTGTTCAGGCTAAATTAATATTTGACACTAAATGGCTTAATTAGATATTTTATGGTATCATCTAATCTAATATTTGTTTACAGCCTTTAGATAATAAAGTAGAAAAATTTTCTAGAATAAGGCAATATATATATTATGGGTCTTTTTGGTGTAGTATACATTCTACTTTAAATATTTTGTTTCTACATTATCAAATTCTAAATGTCTAGTAACATGTCAGATAAAATAAATGTACTTCAACTCAACATTAATTAAAATAACTGTTCTTCTAGGCTTTTTTGGACTATATTTGAAATTAGAAAGTTAACACTTTTGGTTTGCTTGATAAATTTTAACAATTTTAAGTACATAGGTTTTGCTTTATCTTCTATTTGCTTCTTATTCTTTACATACATCATTCTTGCAAAGCCTTTTTAAAATAAAAATCACCAGATTTCTATTATTTTAACAGAGTTTAGTTTCATAATACTGTTTATAATTTATAACTTAATATCAAGCAGGAACATACTCAATATAAACGAAAAAATGGCCATCTATCTTTCCTTAAGTAAATTAATTGCTTAAATTATAAGTATTTACTTTATCTATTATAATAAAAAAATAGGTTTTATGTTTTTAACTTTTGGAGTAAATATATATTTTATTTTGTTCTTTTTTTGGAAAGTATATACCTTTCTCTAAACATGTTTTCTCAATAAAAATCGCTAGAATTTATAAACATAAAATAAGCTCTTAGTACTCTAACAATTTACTTTGCCTAATTGCTCAAAAGATTTAGAAATGGTTCTTGCTAATTTCTCTCTGAACTCCTCATTGTAACCAAAAAAATATTCAAAAAAAAGAATAATAAAATTAAGAAATTGAAAATATAATTTTCTTAAATTCATAATAAATTATATATAAAAATATATTCTAAATTGTAACAATTTATTAATTTTATCAAAAATTCAAAATTTATTTTCTCAATCGTTTTTTCATTTAAATTTTTAACAAATTTAATTAGAATTTAAATTAAAATAGCTTTTATTAAGGTATATATATATATAAAAGATTTTTCTCATAATAAAAAAAATAATCATTTTTATATTTAATATTTTAATGGTTTTTAAATATCAATCATTTGTGATATTAATGTTTTCATTCAAATTTTTTGATAGAAATATTAATTAATATCATATTTATCTTTAATAAACAATATATTTACATATTCAGAAATTATAATATTGAAATATATTATCTTTCAAAGTATTCTTTTACCAGGATTTCTAATATTTTATTTAATATTTAGCAAAAGAATGATTTTTATTAGATTTTGTTACTTAAATAATCAGAAATTAAAAGCTTATTACATTTAATTGATTACTTATTTTTTTAAGCTTCTAAAAAGAAACTAATAATTGCCACTTGATTTGTATAATTTTAAGGAAGTATAGAAATACAGATTTATCTAAATCTAAACATAAATTTAATTAAGAGTCAAATAGGTAAAATAAAAAACAATATCTTCGGATTCTACTCACTTTGGATGTATATATAATTAATTTCTTGTGTAATTAAAAAATTAAGCAAATAATCAATAATACAATACAGCTTTTTCTTATTTTGCAAAAGCATATAAAAGTTAAAAAGAATTCATTTTAGATTTTAGAGTATTAATAAATGATAATTGCTTCTTTATTTTATTTATTTATTTATTAATAAGTTTTATATTGAATAAATTAAGTTTTTGGAAATTAAAATAATTATAAATAAAAAATAAAATACAAAATATTAATATGAAAAGGTAGAAACTTCATGATAAAGGAATAAATTATTTTTTTGTTGTGTAAAAAGCGTTAAGAGTTAGAGACAAATAAATTACATATATCATCAGAATAGAAAAGAAATACGTTACTAATTAATAACAGCGCTGATACTATTACTTTTTTAATTTACAACTTTAAAACAAAACAAATTTTTTATCAATAGTAAAAAGACGCTGTATGATTAAAATAATAATTATAGTCGATTAATTTATAAATTTCTTTCAAAAAATCGTCCATTTTGAATAGATTAATTTATTTAGAAAAGTTGATTTCATAATTTTAATTATTCTTAAATTAACGAAATTTGCAAATTTGTAGATAAAAAAATGATAAATTTAACAAAATATTTTTTAATAACTATTTTTGCTCTTTAAATAATTTGCTAAAACTAAATTGAGATTTTAAATAATATTCTATTCATTTAGGTAAATAAAAATGTTGATAATATATTTACTATTATTTATTTTATAAACAAAGGAGAAAAAAATAATAATTTATAAATCTGCTTCTGAAAATAAATGGAAATTAAGCTAAATTCTAACAAATGGTCGTATTTCCTATACTAAAACATTGAGATAATTTATGGATATTACTTTTCCTCTAACATATTTTATAGAAAATGTATTTTATTAAAAAAAAATAGCAAATAATTATGATTTTTTTCATCATAAAATTAGGAAAAATATTTGTATATTTTTAGCGATTATGTAGGATATTAATTAATTTTGCTCTCAGATATATCGTCTTCAGATGAAATTACTACCTAGGCTGGTATGATTTAAGCATAGCGTTCCTGCAATAAGTACAAAGTTGTTAAAACAGTACTAGTTTTTTTTTATACTCATTCATATATTTTAGGGCATTAATATTTTTAAAGAATATATTCATATTTGATATAATAACATCTTTTTATATTTATAAAAGGATAAAATTTATGTTTTTATATGCTAAGAATAACAAAATTGGTTTTACTACGAAGAGAAAAGTCTTGATAATCTAAAATCCTCATCATTTGATCTTCCTATTATTTAATTTTACAGGTTTGATAGTCAGTTTGTAAATATAGATGGCTCCACTTTATTTTTTAAGGGAGAAGAATCTTTGTTTATATTTAAATTTTAAGTCAATGATCTTTACTTGATTGATGTAAATATATTTAGCAAATTTATTTTATAAAATTGACTAATTTTTTAAAGTATGATAGCAATTTATTTCTGGTTGAGAAATAAATATGTATATTAGTCTTTAATTAAGTAGTTTGTAAAGATTTAGGATACCCAAGAGAACAAAAAAATGATTAAGTAGCTTTATCAAAAGTATTTGAAAGAAATCTTCATGCATTTGCGATAAGAATGCAATTATGTCAAAGTACATTACAATTTTTCATTTAATTTTGATTAATAGATTAATCAAGTTTTTAATTATTTAAATAATTCTAATCATAATTTTTTTATAAAATAAAAAAAATAATTTTAGCGGATCATGTGAATGTAAAATAGGGTATTTCCTTGATGAAAATAAAAAATGTTCTTAATGTACTAATGATTGTGAGAAATGTATTAATAAATAAACTTGCGATAAATGCAAGGAAACATTTTTTAAAGACTAAAATGGATCATGTGTTGGATCTTGCCCTTTAACTTTTATTTAAAATGATAATTCTAAGACATGCACATGTGATTCAAATGCAATTGTTGTTCAAAATGATTCTTAATAGTAAATTTTTAATGTTCATTATAAATGTTTAAAAATTTTATTAAGCTTATGTTAGTGTAAACCTAAGTTCACAATGAATTCAAACAAATGTGAGTAATGTCCTGATTTTTGCGATTAATGTTTAAGTTCTACTGATTGCTTAGTTTGTTAATAAGGATACTTTAAATTTTAGGATGGTTCTTGTAATACTTGTGACACTTAAAATGGCCATTTTATTAGGTAATTTTTACATTAAAAAATTAAACTAATTTAAATTTTTAAAGAGAGGATAAATGTTTGAAATGCAAGATCGGGTGTAATTTGTGTGTTGATGAAAATACATGCGCTGATGAAATAAAATGTGATGAAAAACAAAGACAGGTTTTTGATAAAGTTTAAAAAAAATGTGTTTAATGCTTATGGGATAAGCAAAAAAATAAATGCATAGAAAAATGTGCAGATAATTAATTATATTCAAAAGACTAAATGACATGTAGTTAGTGCTTTTACTATAAAAATGAATGTCTATTGAAATGTCCTTCTAAACATTTTGTTAACTAATTAGGCTAATGCCTTCCTTGTCATTCAAGTTGTGCTGAATGTAAAGGACCTGAGCCTAATCAATGCTCCTAATGTAAAATTCCAGATTTGCTATAAGATGATAAAACTTGTTCTAGGTGCGAATAAAGAAGCTATTTTGATTAATAAAAGAATACATGCGTTAGATGTCATTATGAGTGCTAAAGCTGTAATGGACCAAATAAGTAGGATTGCTTGACTTGCTCAGGATCTCTTATCTACTCCGAAAAAACAAACGAATGTGAAAACTAAGAAGAAACTCAAAAATTATTAGAAGAAAAATAAAAATTTGAACATTTTGAATGTAAGCTTTAAATATTTGAAATGTGGCAAAATAACTTTAATACTATTTTTTATCAAAGGTGAAGAATCTGGGTTTGATTGTGATAATATTTTAGAGTCTGTTTAAAAGATTTTAAAAGTCTAGCATGGTATGACAGTGACAAGTTGGATTTTGATGATTTTAATCTTAATGGTTTCCAAAAACAAAACTTTAATTTGCTTTTACTTTATTTAAGTACAACAAATGCTAGGAAATCTAGCTATTATTGACTAGCATAATTTACTTTTGATGGACGTTGGTTTTCTTAAAAATTTGTAGATTTTTAACATTTTTAACATTTTATCATCCAACCCTTTCCAGAATGATTAGGATATAATTAAAGACTACAGCAAACACTAAATGGGAATAAGTGTTTCTAATTTATTTAAGCACTTTATCTAAAATAGTTTTTATCATATTTTAAGCTTATCTATAATTTTCACAGTTATACTAGTTAGTTTAATGTTTAGGAACAAATCAAAGTATTCTAAAAATCTTTATTATTATATGAACATTAATGGGATAATCAGATTCTTTATGATTACTTCAAACGCATTGTTACTTTACTCATTTGTATATTTAAAGTATGATAAGCTAAAATTAAGCTATAGTATCTTTTAAATTCTGTTCTTTTTACTTTTATACTCAGCAGTATATATTAGCTTTGTTTATATTTCTATACTAAGCAGAAATGAATTGCTATTAAAAAGAGTTGATGTCTTGCTAAGTAGTTTAAAATAAAGTTAAAATATGTAGATGTTGTTTTGGGTATTATTCGAAGTAAGAAAGATAATAATTGTCGCATCAGCAGTGTGGCTTTAAGAAAGTATTAGTGGAGGAATAGTAGTGATAATAGCTTGTGCCCTATTTATAGTATATGCATTTTAATGTAAACCTCTTATTGAGAAATCAGATTAACAATTTATTAATATGACAGAAATATTTCTGGTAAGTCTTTTTACTTTATCTTTTCTGATTACAAACAGATAAAAGTTAGGCTTTAGTATTCAAATCTCTTCATACTTATCTCTAAGTAAATTCTTTTATTTTTCTTTTATACAAAGCTTAATTAATTATTTTATAAATAGCTATGATATTGATTATGATCATTTAGATAGCTGTAACTGATATAATATTAATCACCCGCATAATTTCTCAAGCTTCTCAATATATAAAGAATAGAAAAACCTAATCTTTAGAAAGCTAATAAAATCAATGTGCTCTTTTAGACATTTAGTAATTTAAGTCCATTTCAGACATAGAAACCATACTCAGCAAAACATTAAATAAACCAAACATAAAATGGAAGAAAGCTAGCCTGTATAATTGAAAAAACAAATTAAATAAATGTTTATGTTTTTATGAACTTATTTATTAAATAAATATCATATGTTTATAGTTGATTTTTTAAATAAGAAATCTTTTTAATTTATCATACGAAATAATTAAAATCACTTATATTTTGAATATATGTCTAATCAAGTGTATAAAATATTATCTTTAGCTAATAAAAATTTGACTAAATTAATTTATGCAAATGACAGATTGGTCATCAAAAATAAATTTCATATTAAAGGCTAAGCAAGCACTCTTTATATATATAATAAGTTATTTAATAAATAGTTAGATTTATAGATAACAATTAATAAATTAAATAGTAAAAATAATATTAAATAAATATTTCACATTTGAAAAAAGTATTCAAATAGGTTAGGCTATCTTTTGAAGAGCCCATAGGTTTTGCTCAATTATTAAATAGATAATTGGAAATAGATAGTGTAAAATTTAATAATGATTGAGAAATAAAATTTAATGAAAATGAATGTATCGTTATGATGTAATTATATAGACATAACAAAGAAGTAGACGATTGATTAAATCTTGTAAAGAGTTATTTGGTTTACGAAGTTTACGAATAAATGTTAGATGATTAAAAACCGCAAATTTCGATTAATAAGGAATTCTTTTAAATACCAGAAAAGAATACAAAGATTAAAGTATTTACCTAAATTACAACTTGATTTATGTTTGATTGTTAATTAAAATCAGTAATCTAATTCAATAATTAATTTACTTTTGATAAGCTCAACACCTTAAATTTTGTATAAATTATTTGCATGAGAATAATCTTAGCTAATATTTATCTTACAGATGAATTGTTAATTAGATTTGAAAAGAATGTTACTTGAATTAAATTATTAGATTAATAATTAAATAAATAAAGAGTCTGTCTTTGTGGATTTTATTTTTTTATAAATAGCATATTTGATACTAAATTTATTATTTAAGGCTTTGTAAATTTTTCAAATTAATTGGTAAGCATATGTTTTGTTTGTATCCACGTTTATTAAAGATTTTGTTAATTGAATATTTTACTGCTATTTCATACTTACTTTAAGATTATCAAAAAAAGTGAGAAAGAATTTTAGTAAGGGAATTTTTTAAAAGCGAAGCAACGATATTGCTTGAATTACTATTTAAAATAATCAACTTTTAGCTACGTAATACTTGATATAGATATTTTATCAATCTAACTAGAACCATTCTATAGATTAATTAATCTTAAGAAAGAAATTATCTGCAAATCATAATAAAGAAGAAGGTAAATTAAGTGGGTATATGAGCTTTGTAATAATTATTCAAAGTTGATGATTTTTAAAATCAAACTTAATTTGACTATTTTGCTATTGTTAATCAACTCTCAGCCAAAGATATTAATAATTTATTGATGTAAGCTAAATCTACCAAATTTTTAATCATATTTAATGGATAGTTAGAATCCTTATTTAATGCGTAATCAAAAACTTAAGTATTGTTTATTATGCTTTGATGATTGTTATCCATAATCGATTATAGTTTTTTATTCTTTTTAAAATATATTTTTCAGTGATTTCAGGTTTACAGATTTGAAAATATTTTGTCTATAAATAACTTTAGACGACAATAAAAGAATAATCTAATTCCAAATTTATAAAATTTTTGATGAACGTCAATAATTATTTTTCATCTTTTCCCCTCTTTACTGTAATTAAAAATAGAAAAATAGTAATAAAAATTGATTATGACAAGAGAGACAGACATTCAAATTTTTTCAATCATTCAACAAAACAAAAAATTTAATTTTAATTAATTAAATTAAAGTTTGGAAAACAAAGATGAAGCAAAAAGATACAAACCCCTATTTTAAGTTACTATTGATACTTATTAATTTTTTAAGCTATTCGTTGGCTATACTTGATGTTTTGCCTGTGTAAATCTAAAATGATGTCTTTCATATACCAGTACTTAGTTATTAAAAATTAGTTTTAAAATAATCTTTGTTTTCTGTTGAAAATTAGGAAAAGTCAGGAGCCATCTACTAAAAATTAAATGATAATTACAGGTTCTCGCTGTTTAATGAGCAAGGAGATATTACTGCCACATACTTACTTCCTTCTAACTTTTCAAGTCTTAGTAAATTTAGTTCCTACTTTATATAGGTAAATGAGATAATGATTGGCTATTTTATTTATAACTTGCTTTTAAATAAAAATTAGAATAATGTTTTATATATTTTCTCGAAAGGACAGTAATTTTATTAAACTTTGAACTTTACAATTCTAGAAAGTGGAAATTAAAATTATTATTAACAAATCACATTCCCGAAAAATATGAAATACTCATGCCCTTTATCATAACTTTAAGTATTCAAATAAGTAAAATATTTAAAAATATATTTGATTTTTATCATTTTAATATTTAATTTTCACACTAAAAAAAGGATAAGTTCTATTATACTTGTTATGGCTCATTTAGCTATTTCATAGTTTATGATTAATCCTTCTAAAATATCTTTAAATCAGGTTAGTACTAATCTAGTTCTACGTTACTTGTTGAAAAAAACTTCTTTGCTACTAATGATTCTTTATTCTATAATAGCTAATTATCTAATATAGCTTTTGATACTGATGAAATGGTTAATGTTGATGTAAAATAAATTATTTTAAATGATTTGTTTTTGAAAATAAAAATATTTTAAATAATTAAATAGCTTGAAAACAATATATTTATCATCAATTATTAGTTATCTAAGCTTTCATTTTCTGGCGGAAAATCTACAATATAATATTCTGTTGATTTAGGATATAATTCAGAAAAAGTATTCATGTCAAATGTGATAACTTTCTAAAATGTAATATTTATTTTAATAAAATCATTAAAAAATATTTTTTTATTTTAAAATAAAAGATTAAGTTAATATTTACTTATGATTACAATAATTCAAAGGTAAGATATTTTAATGTATAGAATTTGAGTGAGTTTAAAGTTGTCAAAGGAGACGCAATTTAAATATAAAATTACCTATCTATAATCCAATATCAAGTAATTTTTAAATTTTTAATGATTCTATTAAATTAGATTTTATTTAATAATTCATATTTGCTTATTTAGAGCAATAATTATTTTTAAATAATAATACACACGAATATTCTAAATAAATTAACTCTTGCTGATTTATGTATTTAGACCTTATTAGATTAAATTTTTATTTTTTTAATTAAAAATGATAAAATGATTTTTTTGATAAATTTAATTTATTTATGATTACAATTATTATTAAAGAGAAAAAATATTTTTTGTAATATTTAATTTAATTAAAAATATTATTTATTTAGAATATAGTCTTTATAGGATAAACTCAGTACATTATAACTTTAATTAATCAGAAGGATATAAACGTAAAAAAAGTAAATTTTGTATACCCATAAGCTTATTAGCTAAACTATGCAAATTTCGAAAGATTCAATTTTAGAATGGTATTCATTTATTATTTTGTTTAGTTTAAAATTAAATTTATTAAAGATAATCTTTATTTCAAAAGTTTCAAACATTTGAAGTTAAATAAGGAACCAATAAATATATTACAAAGCTTAATTATATGTATTAATTTTGCTTAGAAGGTTGTGATACTTGCCTTAACTCTACCTAATGCAGTAAATGCATGCAACCTTACTATTTAGACTATTCTAAGAAATGTGTTTTAACTTGTCCAGATACCTATACTCCTGATTAAAAATCTGGAAATTGTGTGTGTATCGGAGGTTAAATTGAATCTGATTAGTATTT
This sequence comes from Tetrahymena malaccensis 436, assembly GCA_000231845.2. Taxonomy (NCBI): domain Eukaryota; phylum Ciliophora; class Oligohymenophorea; order Hymenostomatida; family Tetrahymenidae; genus Tetrahymena; species Tetrahymena malaccensis. Next base: position 321,516 of record JH720026.1, on the reverse strand, counting down.
ATTATTGAATTTGAATTTTTTTTAACTTTTATCTCTTTTATAGGAAAAAATGTTAATGCTAAGATGGGTAATCTTTTATTAATAGCGTCTGCACATAATGTCCTGAAAACTGCTAAGTTTGCTCATCTTCTACTGTTTGTGTAGTATGCAAAAATCCTTATCTTTTAGATTTTAAAAAGAGCTGTGTTTAATCGTGTCCAGATACATATGATGAGGATTAAAATCATTAAACTTGTGTTTGTGGTCCTAACAAAACTGAAACTAAGTGATTATTGGATTAATTTTAAATAAATTTAATTTTTAAATATTCTTCATAATTATAATTTAGCAATTCTTGTACATGCAATCAAGGCTTTATCTTAGAGGGAAATGTTTGCAACCCATGTCCTTAAAACTGTTAAATTTGTGCTTCTACTTCTATTTGCTCTACTTGTTTATCAAGTTATTATCTTGATTATAAATTTTAGTGTGGAAGCGAATGTCCACCAACTTATTAAAAGGATAATTCTAAAATGACTTGTACTTGCTAAGGAGGATCTTATGAAAATGTTAATTTGTAAATATTAAAAAAAATTTGAATATGTTTTATGTTAATAATATTGAAGAAAAATCAATTTAAAAATAATATAATTTTAATTCGAAAAGAAATCTATGTGTTTGTGATAAGGGTAAAGTATTATACAATGGGACATGTGTAAACTGTTCTACTAATTGTGAAGAATGCTCCAGCCCTAATACCTGTACAAAATGTTCTGGTACAACATTTTTAAATTTTGATAATACTTGTATAGGATAATGCTAAGATACATTTATTCCTGATAATGACAATAGAAAGTGTAATTGCCCAGAGAATTAATCTGGTGATAGGTATTCTTACTAAAAATTCAATAAAATACTTTAAATTTATCTTATTAAATTATTATTAAAAAGCGGAAAATGCGACTGTAGTTCAGGATTTTACAGAGGCTCTGGTGACCCTGGTGATTGCTTGTCCTGTCCTTAAAACTGTGATATTTGCGATTCTTCTCATTGTTCAAAATGCAAACAAGGATTCTACTTTAACTATAATGAATAATGTGTTTCACAATGTCCTGAAACATATCATGCTGATGACAAATAAAAGTGTGTTTGTGGGGAAGGTTAAGAAGAGATTAAGTAAGATTACATAATTTTAAAATCTAAATTATAACTTAATAGCATTTTTTATTTAGTAATACCTGTAAATGTCCTGTTAAGTAAGTTTTTGAAAATGGGAAATGCGTTGATTGCAATTCAAACTGTGAATAATGCTTAACTTCAACAACATGTTAAAAATGTGACCAAGGGTTTTTAATAGTTTATAATTCGATTTGTTAAAAAGAATGTCCTGAAACTTATGAAAAAAATAACGATTAAACTGCATGCATTTGTGGATAAAATAAAGAAGAAATTAAGTAAGTATTTATTTTTTTTCAAGTTTAAATAAATTAAAATTAAAATTTTAACAATAAAGTTAAAGGTGTACCTGCAAAAAATAATTTTTTGAGTAAAATAGTTTATGTAGACCTTGTATTAGTTCTTGCGATGTTTGTTAAAATGAGAATGAATGCTAAAAGTGCTCAGCTAATTCGTATTTAAACTATATGAATACATGTGAAAGTAATTGCCCAGATACTTTCATTAAAGATGATATCAATTTAAAGTGTGTTTGTCCAACTAATTTTCGTTTATAAGAGTAACTTTATGGAATTTACTTTTATTTTTAAGTTTGTTTATAAAAATAGTAATAAATGTGTTTGTGATACAGGTTATTCATATGTTGGAGGAAATTGCATTAAATGTCCTTAGAATTGCAATTCTTGCTCCTCTGAAAACATTTGCACTTAGTGTTAGCTAAATTACTTTTTAGATTTTAATTAAACATGTAATACTGATTGTCCAGCAACGTATAGTAAAGATTTGGAAACATCGAAGTGCATATGTAGTTTAGGTTTAATAGAAAACACAAACAAGTAAGAAATTATTAAAAAAATACTTTTAAAATAAAAACTAAAAAATTAAGACATGTTTGCGAATGCAATTAAGGATTCTTTTTAAGATCAGATGGAACATGCTAGAAGTGCATTTAAAGCTGTAAATCATGTTAGAATGAAACTGAATGTATATAGTGTGAGGAAACATTTTTTTTAGACTCTCAAAATAAATGTGTTTTAGATTGTCCGTAAACATTTTAAGAAGATAAAGAAAACATGATTTGCATTTGCCCTTAAAATTCTACTTTGAAGAGGTATTTTTAATTGAAAAGTGTTTCAAATATGTAAAATATATTTTTTAGTAATATTTGTTCATGCAATCAAGACTATGAGATGTAATAAGATAATACTTGCAAGCTAAAATGTTCATCGTTTTGTGATAGCTGTTCTGTTGCAGGAGAATGCGATGTATGTTAACAAGGATACTTTATGAACTACGATTATACTTGTGTCAATAAATGTCCGGAAACTTATATTGAAAATAAAGAAACAAGAACATGTGAATGCGACCAGTTAGCAGAAATGATTAATGTTTCATAATTGTAATTAAAATTTTATATTGAAATCTGTGAATTAATAATTTAAAAATAATTTATAGTGAAAAAAAGTGTGTATGCCCAGCAGATCTAATTTACCAGGAAGGAAATAAATGTTTAAATTGCATTTCAAATTGTTAAAAATGCTCTAATGGAAACACTTGCGATAAATGCATAGAAGGTTTTTATTTGCATAATGATGGAAAATGTGGAGATTGTGATACTAAAAATGGATTTTTTATTAAGTAATCAATATATTTATAAATTTAAAATAATTGTTTCTAAATTTTAAATATAAAGAAATAAAGATTAGTGTGGAAAATGCAAATATTAATGTCCACAGTGTTCTGATGAACTAACATGCGATGTAGACCTTATTTGTAACTTTGATGAAAAGTATGATCCTATCAAGAAGGAGTGCATTAAGTGCATTTATGACCTAGATAACAAAAAATGTGTAGATAAATGCACAGATTAGTAGTTTTATTAACCTGATTAAATGAGATGCAGTTAGTGTTTTTACCTTAATGATCTGTGTGTAATAAACTGTCCACTTAAGTATTTTGTAGGAGATAAAAACATTTGTGTCAAATGCCATGATTCCTGCTTGAAATGCAAAGGAAAGTAAGAAAACGAGTGCACTGAATGTCAGAATCCCCTCCAACTATAAAAAAATAATTAATGTTTAAGATGCCCTGAAAAAGAATTCTTAAATCAATAAAATAATAAATGTGAAAAATGTGATTAGAGTTGTAAATTTTGCACAGGTACAAATAATAGTGACTGTTCATAATGCGAAGAAAACCTGAAACCATCTACTTTATACAAAGGAAAGTGTGTAGATGACATATAAATTGAAGATGAAATAGACTATAAAAAAAAGATAACTTATTCTGAATGTAACCTTTTTTTTTAAATTTATCTCACAAAATTTCATTCCTTTAAAAAAGCATTATTCTTGTTTTCATTTTAATATTTTAGATTTAACAAATTGATTGATTTTTTAATTTTTAAGTTTGAATTTTTTCAATTTTACTTTCTATGAAAAAAATATTTAACGATTTTTTGGAATTAAAACTAAAAACAATAAAATATAAATTGAAATTTATTGAATGAAAGTATTTTTCAAATCTTTATTTCCTGATGATTTAATGATAAAATTAAATATTTACTCAATAAAAAAGGCTAAGGGAATGAGGATGAATGCAAATAGTAGTATGAGACATCAAAAATGTTATCGACTATTGCTTTTTGTATAAATTTAGGAAGCTTAGTACTTTTGGGAGCTTCTTTGATACTTTGCCCTGTTATAAACTCTGCCTGTTGGTATTACATTTAAATTTAACAGATTCTAGGGAATCACGTGTATTTTGAGAAAGCAAATATTTACTACATGAATGTTGGTTTCTTAAAAAACCATCAAATTTATAATGTCTTTAACTTAATTAGCTTTAATTCTCTACAAAAAAATTAGGATTTACTGCAAGATATAAACAAATTTAGCTTTTTATTTTCGTTCTAAAATTTATACAATCATTTTTTACAGAACTTCTTCTACTAGTTTGCTAGCTTTTCTTTACTTCTATGCTTAATATTGATATTTTTCTTATTGAAAAAAAACTATGTTTTTGCTTTCAAAGTTAATAACTACATAAATTTGAATATGCTTATTAGATATTTTATGATAGCAGCTAACTGTATGATTGTATACGCGTTATTTGTATTTATGAATGATGTTTATTTGGAATAGGGGAATATTGCAATAATATTAGTTATGTTTCTTATTTATCTAATATTATAAGTGTTTTCTATTTTTATCCTTCGATACAGAAGTTTCGTCCCAGTTGTTAGCACTGTAAGAGTGATATAATATGGAATAAAATAGCAAAAAATGAATTAATATATGTTTTGGCAAATTTTTGAAGTCAGAAAAATAGTTTGCATTTTAATCTAAATACTTTACATAAATGGAAAAGGAAACGGCTTTATAACTCTTTCTGTTTTTGCAGTATTTACAATCTATCTTCTAGTTAGCACACCATTTATTGAAAGAATTTGCTAAATTTCAGCTATTTTTACTGAATTCACTGTTATGCTTCTATTAATTTTATTTGAGCTGATGACAAACAGACAATAGTACGGCATAGATACTTCGGCAGCATAGTCAATTGCAATTAGTAAATATTCAATCATTATTAATGAATTTTAATAATATTCTAAATAAAAGGTTATATAGTATTATCTTTAATTTTGAACTTTTATTACATAGCTCTAGCAATTCATTACATTATCAAATACTTCAAAGAATTTAGATAAAAAGGAACAAAAAATTTAGATTCTAATTTATAAGATTCAAGTGATTCGTAAGCCCAAATTAGTAGCGTTGAAATGAGTAATATCTAAAATTCTCTAATTAAAGTAAGTTGGAAATAAATGTAACTAAAAAAAGAATAAAAAAATGTATGAATCAAAAATATATTTGATAGTTATTAATCTACAAAAAGCTAAAAGAAATTATATTTTTAACAAATAATAATAAAATATTTATATTAACTTGTATATAGCACTTCCATAATAAAAATTTGTTTTTCAAAAACTTATAAAATATTCAATTTAAATATTATATGCAAACAATTTTAGAGATTTTTACGCTTTAAATTTGACTTTTTATTATTTTGTTGTTATTCAATTTTTCATAAAATTATTTCAGTAATTACTAGATTTTTAAAAATTGATTGTTAAAATTTTTATTAGTTTAAATACACAAAAAAAGAAAGTAGATTTTTCATTTTATCAATTTGAAATAGAAAACTCTAACTTAATTTGGCTCTTAAAGAAAAAGACACTATTAGCTTATAAATTTTGATAAGTAAAAATTAAAAAACATCCAAAATAAATAATTAATTTAGGAAATTAATTCGGGGGGAATTTCAATATAAATACTAAAAAATGGCTATTCAAAATGATAATGATTATTTTAAGCAAAAAAAAATAAAAATATTTGAACTAAAACAAATCAAAATTCCTTTCCAAAACATAAATCATGCAATAAGAATTCACAAATTTATAAGATGTAATTAATTTTTATGAAATTTTATTTTTTTTATCAAATTTGAATAAAAAAAGCTTGCTAAATCTTCACTTTAGGACCACCAAAATCTTCGTATTGATTTAAGGGAATAAAGTTTGGATGATAATTCAATGTCTGAGCTTAGCCCTAATTTGGAAAAATGTTTAAACATGAAGAAGTTGAAGTTGCTTTTATAGTAAAATATCTTATATAATTTCTGTTTAATTTAGATTATAAATGTATCATTATGTTTTATAGAAAAATAAATTTATTTTTTAAATCTCTAAAATTTATCGAATAATTTGATATTTAATAAGAATTTTTATTTAACTCTTTAGTTGTAATATTATTAGTGATGAAGGAATATCTAAATTAGGTTTTAGCTTACAAAAATGCGATAATCTTTAAAATTTAGATGTATGTTTTACGTAAAAATTTTGATTATTTTGATATTTTATTATTTTTAAATCAAAACGATGTGAACAAAGAGAAAATATTTTCTAATTATTATTACCATCAATAACAATTATTGAATATGTAGTAAAGTTTTTGCAAAAATTAATTTAACTATAAAAAGTAAATTAATAAAAACCATCATATTACTTTTATAATATCTAAAAGAACAAATAATGTCGGAGATGAAGGAGCCTCAAGCTTAGGATTATCTTTATCAAAATGCAATAATTTAATTAGCCTCTGTATTTCCTTTGAGTATATAAATTAATTGGTTTTCACCCTTTTTTTAGAAATCTATTAAATAATAGCAAAATAAAGAGAGCTATTCATTTTAATTTACTTTTTTAAGAACAAACAAATATATTAAATCATTTCATTTTAAATATTTATTAAAAGAGGCAATCATATTGGTGATGAAGGAGTTAAAATTTTCATGTCAAACATCATGGATAGCCCTAATCTCTCTGATTTATCTGTTTATTTTGGGTAGTTTTAAATTTTTATTTATTATTAATGAAAGAATAGAAGAAATTTTTACAATATTTCTTTTGTCTAATTAAAAATGATTATCAGTGATAATATTAGATCTAATTTTTTTATTTAATAAACTTAATTTATGGATTAATTATAAATTAATAGATATAACAGTATTGGACCAAATGGTGGAAAATATATTGGATAAGCTTTATCTAAAAAAAATAACCTCTCTTCATTTTAAATCTCTTTATAGTAATCACTTTTTTTTTATATAAAACATTTTTTTATGTTATTTATTACGTATTGAATATGAATATTAAAAAAAAATTTTTTTTAACTAACAAAAAAGTATGAATAAAATAGAAGCTTAAGGAGCAATAGACTTGTTTCTGGGTTTAGCAAATTGCACTAAACTCTATAAGTTGAAGCTTGACTTTTTGTAAGGATTTACTTTGTTTGTTAATCTTGGTTTGAATATTCTTGTTTTTTATCATAAAATAATTAAAATTCATTTTACCATTAAAATAAATCAAAAAATAAAATTTAAGTCTAAATTTAAATTATAATATTTCAATCTATCTTAATATTAAATTAATAATTTACAAACTATATTATTTTTAATAGCGGAAATGATATTGGTATATAAGGTTTAACCTAATTATCTTCAACTATGGCAGAACTAAAAAATATTTAAATATTAATATTGTATTTTGGGTAAGATTATTTTTCTATTTTACTAATCTTTATTTTTAATTTTTTCAACTTATTTGATATCTAAATCTATTTAAAATTAATATATATAAAAAGAAAAAATAATATATGCAGTTAAGGTCTGAAATTGATTTCTTCATCAATAATAAATTCCAAAAACATCTATTAGTTAGACATGGATTTTTAGTAATATTTGAAACAATTTATTAAATTGATTAAGATTATTATAACATAAATTCGCTGAATATTTTTATTAATATAGATAGAATTTTCTTCAAAAATTGTTAAAACTAACTAGTTTATTATTTTAAATAAAAGCGGAAATAACTATGATCAAGATAGTTTATAAGAATTTTGTTCATACTTATGTCAACTCAAGAATCTCTTCATATTAAGTATGTCTCCTATGTAAATCTTTTAGTTATATATAAAATATATTTAGAAAGAAAAATTAAAGCTAAATCATCATATTTATTCCAATAATGATTTTGGTTATAAAAATATCATAAATATTTTTTTTACTAATAATTCAAAATTTATTTTTTATAATTTTCAAAATAATAGTTATGACTTGGGGTATTATCGTTAGTTAAAGCTTAAAAAGATTCTAAGATTAGTAAATTACCATTGAGGAATTCATTAATATTGCCCATTTTCTTTATGAAAATGATTAAAGTAACTTTAAAGAATTAAATTAATATTTGTTATTAAATTATTCCTTATTTATTATTATAAAAGTATGCTGAAAATTACTTAAATGATATGTTGTTGGAAATATTACTGTACAGTTAAAATATTCTTATTGTTTAAAAATAAAGATTATAAAATACGTTTAGTAAATCCTAAATCTTTTCAATACCATTCATTACTATTAGTCTTAATTTATTATTAAGAAAATATTATTAGGGTTTTAATTTATTTGTGTGAATTAATGTTTTATCATATAAAAATTGTATATAATATTTTAGTTTGTTTTTATAAGCTTTTTTTTTGAAGAAAATTTTTAGATTTTATCTTTTTTTTAATTTCATAAAATTATTTCAGATATTACAATTTTAAAAAAAAATAATTTTAAAAATATTTCTTAATTTTTAAAAGATATATTTATATTTTTGATTTTAGTTAATTATATTTAATTTTAATAAGAGTAACCTTGACCTTGATTAAAAAATATGAAATAAATGCTTAATTTAAATAAGTAAGCTCGAATCGTAATTTGGCTCCCACAGAATAAGACTCGTTTTACCTTATAAATTTGGATAGGTAAAAACTAAAAAACATGCAAAATAAATTTGTTAAATTAGGAAATTAATTTGTGGAAATGAAATATAAATAGAAAAAAATTGAATATAGGAAAGATAATATTTATTTAAAGCAAAAAAAATTATAATATTCGAACTAAAAAGCAAAGATAGATTTCTTTCAAAAATATAAAACATGGAATAGAGATTAATTCATTTTACAAAATTAAAAGATGTAATTAATATTTATGGTACTTTATTTTATTCACCATATTTAACAATAAAAAAGTTTGTCAAATCTTCACTATAGAACCATGAAAATCTTACTATTGATTTGTAGTAAAATACATTAAATTCATATTGTAAACAAATACTTAAATACAAAAATTTATTTTATTAAAGGCAAAAGGGTATAGATGATAAAACAATGTCTGAGCTCAGCTCTAATTTGGAAAAATGCTAAAACATTAAAAAGTTATATTTGGAGCTCTAGTAAAATAAAATATTTTATGTTAATTCAATTTAAATTATAATTAATTTTGAATGCCATTAAGTAAAGAAATAAAAATAATAATCAATTATTTTGCTTAATTCTCATTTTGATTTAGTATTTAATAAACTTTTTTATTTTTTATTTTTTAGTAAAAATAAAATTAATGATGAAGGAGTCTCTAATTTAGGTTTTAGCTTACAAAAATGTGAGAATCTTTAATATTTAGTTTTAAGATTTACGTAAAAATTTTGATTATTTTAGTGTTTTATTATTTGTAAACAAAAAATATACGTATAATAAGAAATTTTTCTTTTATTAATTTTATTATTTATCATAATAATTTTGAAATGTGTATTAGTAGAGTTTTATCAAAAATGAATTCAAATACAAAAACTCATTAATTTTAATGAATATTTTTATAATTATTAAAAGGTCAAATAAAATAGGAGCAAAAGGAGCCTCAAGCTTGGGTTTATCTTTATCAAAATGCAATAATTTAACTAGCTTAGAAATCTCCTTTTAGTACAAAAATTTTGGATTTTTACTTTTCCTTAATACAATATGGTTAAATAAAAGCAAGATAGTATTTTTTATCAAATTATTATGATGAACTCGTTAGAGATTTCATCTTATTTTACTTCTTTAAGAACCAAAAAATATAAAAATTAAGGCTAATAATTTATTTTTTAAAAGATGGAATAATATTGGCGATGAAGGAGTTCAAGATTTCATGTCAAATATAATGGATAGCTCTAATCTCTCTGATCTGTCTATTTATTTTGGGTAATTTTAAACTTTTATTAATTTTTTTTATTTAACTGTAAGTATCCAAAGAAAGAAATTGGCTTAAGCAATCCTTACATTATTTTGTATGTCTAATTAAAAATTTTACTTTTATAATTTCAGCTCAAATTTTTTTATTAATAAAACACAATTTATTTATAAATATAAAATTTATAGATATAGCAAGATTGGACCAAAAGGTGGAAAATATATTGGATAAGCTTTATCAAAAAAAAGTAACCTCTCTTCATTTGAAATCTCATTATAGTATTCACTTTTTATTTCTATTTCTTTATTTGTTAATTTATTTTTTATTCTGATAATGATCTAAAAAAAAATATTTTATTTAAATAACAAAAAAGTGAGAACAAAATTTAATCTCAAGGAGCAATAGACTTATTTTTAGGTTTAGCAAATTGCACTAAACTCTATAAATTGAAGCTTGATTTGTTGTAAAGTTTTACTTTTTCTTCTAAATTTTGTTTAAATATTCTTGTTTTTCTATGATAAAAGAATTAAAATTTATTTTATCATCAATTTAAATCTGAAAAGCTAAAGCTTAGTATTTTATGTTTGAAAAATTTTACTTTATTTTTAAAAATAAACTAAATATGTTATTTTTAATAGTGGAAACGACATTGGTATTTAAGGCTTAACCTAATTATCTTCAACTATGGCAGAACTAAAAAATATTTAAATTTTAACATTATATTTAGGGTAAGACTTAATTTATATTTCTTACTAATCCTTATTCTTTTAATTTTTTTTCAAGTTATTTAATATCTAAGTCTATTTAAAATTAATATGTATAAAAAGAGAAAATAATATCTGCAATGAAGGATTGAAAATGATTTCTTCATCAATAATAAATTCAAAAAGCATCTATTCATTAATCTTGGATTTTTAGTAATTTTATTCAAATTTTATTAACACTTTTTTAACATTTTCATTTAAATATTTAAAATTACTCAACAAACACTTTTTGAACTAACTTACTATTCTAATTATTTAAATAAAAGTGGAAATAGCTATACTTAAAATAGTTTATAAGAATTCTGTACATATTTGTGTGAACTCAATAATCTCTATATACTAAGAATGTCACCAATGTAATTAATTCCTTTAAATTCTTAATATATTTAAAAAATACATTTCAAATGAAATAGTAAAATGGAAATATCAAAGCTTCATAAAGTTGACTTTGGTTTTAATATGATAATTAACTATTTTATCAAATGTAAAAACCATTATTTATTATTTATAATTTTAAAAATAATAGTTATGACTTGGAATTTTATTGTTAGAAAAAGCTTAAAAAGATTTCAAGATTAGTACAATATTCATGAGGATTCATATTGTAATTTTGTTAAAAGAAAACTATTAAAGCAACTAATATAAATAGATTAATATTTACTATTAATTAATTCTTTTTGTATTATTAGATATATATGCTGAAAATTATTAAAAAAATTGTTGTAAAATTATAATTTTTTCATTCTTTAATCCTAAAAACTGTATAAAAATTAGTAAAATCCATTTATTAAATAAAAATATTACTTAAAATTATAATAATATGCTTATCAATACCTTATTTAATTATTTATTCATTAATTTTTTAATATAAGTCCTCATTTTATATTCCTAAAATTAGGAATGACAGTATTAACTTGTTGAAAATTTATTAAACAATCAATAATAAATATTTACAGTAGTGTTTTTTAATTATTTTATTAATTTATATATTTTATTTTAATTAAAGGGATTAATTGATTAATTTCTCTTCATATATCCTCGTCCCATTCATTACTTTCATCAGGATTAAAATCTTATTCTATGTTATACTAAAATCCTTTATCTCCAGGTTTTAGATTATTTTTCTTAAACAAAACTTCCATTTTGTCTTTATGTTTTTAAAGTTCTTCATTAGATAATTTATTTAAATTATAGTTATTATAATCAATTTTATAATCATCTTCGTCTTCATCTTCTTCTTGATCTTCTTATTCCTCTTCATCGTCATCGTCTTTATAATAATCATACTCATCTTACTGTTAAGACATTTTACTAGTTTAAATGCTTCCTGCTCCTTTTTTACTCCAAGCATATTTAAATACTTCTTCTTCATTTTCATAATCATCTTCGTCTTCATCATCGTTTCCACCTCTTAAGTAGCTAGGCTTATTTCCATAAATGCTGGAAGAAGCTGCTGCAGTTTTCTAATTAGAGGCGCTTGATGATCTGATTTGACTTGAACCCGTTAACAAAGAAGATGCTGTTGTTGATGATGTACTTGCACCTCTTATCCCAGAACTGGCTCCTTTAAAGTCATTTCCAGTTAATGGTGCTAAACTATTTGATTTTTTTGGTGGTTCTTTAGATTTTTCTACTTTTGCTTAAGAAGGCTTAGCTGTTTTTGAGTTAGCTTTATTTCCACTGCTTATCCTCTTCTGTAAATGTTAGACTAAAGCTGTTATTTTTAAAATATGAAAATGAGAAAAAAAAATTATTCCATCTATTAAAAAGTGTAAAGATTTTTTACATTTTAATTGATCATCAGTAATTTAATCATCATTTAAATAAGTTTCATGCTTCTTTCTTAAATAATCAATAGCATCTTTGACATCTGTATCTTCTTGAAGTTTTTTTAATTTCATTTTATGATGATATAATTTTCCAGAATTAGGATCTAAGTATTCAAGTGCTAATTTGAATTAAATTAAAGAATATTATGAGTAATTTTTGGATAGCTAGTATTAATAAGTTTACTTATTGTTGGAGGATCATACATAAGACCAAATCTCTTTGGGATTATTTCCTTTCCATATTTAGTTTTTGCTCCTTTTTTTGATGCTTGTGGCTTTGACTATTTTGTTGAATTTGTAGCTGCTGCTGCTGTTGATTTTGAAGTAGTAGATTTAGATGCTGCTTGTGTGCTTTTAGATGCTTCTTAAATAGATTTTGTTTCACCAAATCCGCCACCAAATCCAGATGTGTATGAAGAACTTGCTTTTTTTGTTTAAGATGGCATTAACGCTGTTGAAAGTCCTCCAGTTAAACCTCCATTCTTTGAAAGAGATCCTGTCAAACCAAATCCTTTTTTTGGTTCAGAAGAGCTGCTTCCTCCAATTGAGAAATTATATGGATCATTCTTGCTACCGCCTATAGAAAAGTTATACATATTTGTTTAAACCTAAGAACTTTTTTGAGTTATATTTGCTATATTTTTCTACTTAAATATTCTTTTGTTTAACCAAAAATTTTGAAAATTTAGTTATTTAATATTTTTAAAAGAATGCACTATATTATTTAATATAAGAAATAATCAAATGGAATGACAAAAAGATAAAAGGGATAGTTGTTATTGAAATTCATCAATCAGTCTAAAGCAAACAGACCATGTATATAAATCAATGCTTGTTTCTGTTTTGTAGGAAAAAGAAATATAAAAAATCAATGTACTTATAAAATAAAACTTCAATTAATAATTAATAAGTAAAGAGTGTGGTTGCAAAATAAGCATTCTCAATAAATTCTTCTACTTCAAGATAAATATTTGTTTAAATAGATGAGTCAGTCTGAGATCTAATTTATAATTTAATCTGAATTAAACAAATTAAACAAGAAATAATCACCAATCAATATAATTAGTAAATTATAAAATTAGATAGATAATTAAATAGAGGTTAAAAAATGGATTAGTTTTGCTTGGTAATTGATTGCATCAAAATTTTATGTATGTATTAACTTAAATAATTTTTTATTTCAACAGAAATATTTTTTTCAAATAGTTTTGAAACAAAGACTATTGAATTTCTTGCATATAAATAATGAAAATTTGAATTAGCTAAAATATTTTAAACTTTCTGTTCGAAAAAATTTTTAGGAAAAATAATTTTTTTCTAAATGAACTCAATCTTTAATTTAAAAAAACGAATTCACAAGTAAAATAAATAAATAAATATATTTATGCACAAATAATAATAAAGAAGGAATAAGGAAAAAGAATTTGCTAAATAAATTTTAAAAAACTACTAACTAACTAATCAATAAAAATAGTGATTTTTAAAATTTTCTTCAAAACAAACTCATTATTTTAATTACAAAAAATGAATTTACAAGTAAAATAAATATATTTATGTACAAATAAATGTTAATAAAGAAATACCAAAAAGAATTTGCCAAATTTCAAAAAAATGCTGACTAATCAATAAAACTATTGGTTTTTCAATAAAATTAAATATATTATTTAAAATTTGTTTCAATATTTTCATATATTTATGAATTAAGAATGATTTGGTTTAAGAACACTTTATTTTGCTCTACCTATAGCTTAAATGACACTTTTTTTTCCAATATTTTTCCTATTTTACTTTTACTTAGGAGCATTTTCTAATTCTTTTTTCTTTTAATACATTTTGAATTAAGCTATTTTAAATTTAGGGTTGCCATTAGGAAAGTAAAATTCGTAATCTTTAGGTTTGTCAAGATACCATAATATCATTTCTTAATGATTCAAATTTACTTAAACAGAATCAAACTAAATAGTGTGATTGGTAAAATTTTACTAAAATTTGACTCTCTCATCTATAGATAAAGAAAAATCTTTATTTATACATTTACTTAAACGCTGAGATCTCTCTTTTTTATTTTTCTTTTTTTAATCTAGCTGAGTCATGCTGCCTTAAGATTTTTTATTGGGTTCGTCCTGAATTAATTAATCTATTTATACTTTTCCTATACTTCCTCTGTATTTACTATTTTCTCGCTTGGTTACACTTGAGGATTAACTTCTGATTTTTGATTAGATTTAATCCTATTAGCCTTGCTACTGCCTAAGTTTTTTTTCAGACTTTTAATTTTCATATTACATTTGAGCTTCTTTACCTGATTGATTACCTGATTGGTTCATATTATGTGTGTTCATTTTATTTTTATAATACTCCTTTATGGGGGATTCAGCATTGTTGTTGTATACTGAAAGTTATTCTATTTCATCAAATTTGATTTTCATAGAATTACTATCAAAACCTGAAAGCTTTCTCTATGCTTTTTTTTCATCTTCATCATATATTTCGTTATTTGTTAATAAATTTTTATTATCTTAACCCTAGGTCTAAATCATGCATGATTGCTAATTTATGCTTGGCTCACTTTCCAAAAATAATAAATGCTAAGAGCTTTCATCAGTAAAGGACTCATCTTCGTTCTCATTCAGAAAAACTTCATCTTCTTCAATCATTTTTTCAAGGTATTGAACTCCCCTTTCAAAAACTCTTAAAATTATTTTGAGAGATTTCTGTTTCTTTTTTGAAGATCTTTTTTCAAACTTTCTATCTTGTTTAAAACTTTGCTATATTTTAATGACATCTTTTGTTGCATCTTTATTGAAGTGAACTAGTGTGCAACTTCCTTAAAGATGCTTAAAGCTGCCACAAGCCGTACATTTGATATTCATGGATTAATAGTTTTCATACAATATGATCTTATCTTTCATTGAAAAGAAAGTTTGAAAATCTTTTTAGTGGTCTTTTATAACCTCTAAGAAGCTTGAGTTGCTTATTTTAGCAATCTTAGTAAATCCTTTTGAACGAGCTGAAGCACTTCGAGCCATACCAGTAAAGAAATTAATTTACCCTAAAATATTACCAGTTTTCAAAAAGCAAATCGTTTTGTGAGAATTCTTGTCTTATTAGTTTTAAGTATAAATTTCTACTTATCCTTCAATAATCATGAGAAGAGCTGAGTCAGAGAAATCGTTTTCTTAAAATATAACTTGATTAGGAAAATAGAAAATCTCCTCACATTAAGTGGCAAGATTTTCTAAAGTCTGCTAACTAAAATTGTTTTTAAGAAAATCAATTTTTGCTAAAATCTGCTAAAAGTATTCCTTTCTCATAAGAGTAGTGAGCTCGCTAGAAATTTTAGATAAGACGCCTTGTGTTTCTTCGTTTAATTTCTAGTAGTTCTTCTCGTAATAGTATTCCAAGTAAATATTGACTCTTCTTTGCAAGCTCATGGAAATGTTTTTTTCCCTCATATAATCATTGATGATATTTAGATCACTCTTTTTATTTTCTTCACTTGCATTTATATCCTCTATAATATTACCTGTTGCATTAAGCATATATCCAATTATAATAACGACAAAAGGCATAATACAGCATGTAAACGTAGTCTATAATACTGTTTACGCTACATTAGAACCTGTTGTCATTAACGTTAGTGCCCAATACATAGAAAGGAGATAAACCTTCCACCATATATTATCTGATCCAAACGTATCACGGAACCAAGTAGCATCCTCACCTAAATATTTAGTTTCTATCTCAGCTATTATGTACCACAAACAAGCAATTAAATGAGCTATAATAAACAGTTTAAATATTAAATTAATTAGTTTTATGATATAAAACCGTTTTATCATCATGCATAGGCATTTTTCAAGCTCATCAAAATCAACTTAGAGACTTTTTAATTTGAAGAAGCAGATAAATTTTAAGATATAGTTGATAGAGGTAGTAGAATAATATTATGAATCGCTATCTTACTGCTGTAATAATATAGTAAATAAACTAATCAAGGGTAAGACATCAAAAAAGGCTATTTTTTTGATATAAAATTATAAAATTTCCTTCCTCGAAGTTACTATGACGGAATCTTAGTGAATTGTTGTATTCAATTTTCTAAAGATTTCTAAGCTCCAAAAGATTAAAATAGTCTTAAAAATATAAAACTACTAACTCGTCAACACATTCTCATAAACCAAGATGATAGAGAAAAGTAAATAAAAAAATGTATTGACGGATATGAAGAGTAAAAGTAAAAACAATCCTAATTTACTTTACTAATTCAACACTGGGATCTTGCTCAAAAAATTTGAAAATATTTTATTGCATTCATGAGCTAATTAAATGGCAACCCTTTTAAAAATATTTCTAGATTTAATTTCTAAGTAACCATCACTCTTATCGTTAATTGTTCTGTGAACACTTTCTAACTTTAAAAATTGCCTTCTGCCACTAAGAGTGAAGTTGTTGTAAAAACCTACCAATCTCTTCTTGATCATTAAGACAATTGCAACATTCAAATCTGAAAGTTATTTAGCTTACTTTTTCTAAACTTAAGGAATCAACAAGCTCAATTTCTAATTTTATGTATTATTATTGTCAGTATTTTTGATATTAGTTACTACAGTTTAAGTTTAATCATTTTGATCTTCATCAAGTTAATCTGCTTCATACCCTTTGGTGTTGCTATATCTTAAGCTAAAGTTTGTTTTTAACTTACCTTATGCATTATCTGATACATCAATATTCCTTTTGATGTACCTCATTTGAAAGGAAGCACGGTTACTGATAACTTGATGATTACCAACACTAGACCTGCTTATAATACTTTTTCTTTCTTAATCTATGATTTACTTACTGTCGTTTATTATACTATCCTTTGTGTATTTGTTATCTTCTTCTGTATTGTTTCTAATATTTAAATTATTATTGGTGTAACTTATAAATGATGGGTCGTTATCTTAAGAAAATAAAGTGTCATCACGTAGATTCATAGTTCTGAAATTTTTTCCTTCATCTGTTTCATATATTTCTAAAAACTGCTTTTATCTGCTATGACATGCTTATGAATCTAAAATTTTATTTGCAAAACTCATATATTTGCTATTGTGAAAGACTAAGTAATTTATTTGTTTAATTCTACTTATCTTCTTCCGTTTAAATTATTAAAAAAATATACGTAAGTATTACTCTACTTCTTAATAACTTTATTAATTCTAAAATAATAGACTTTACATTAAGAATTTCAATTTGTTTGAAAAAAAAAAATTCGATGTTAATTTGCTAATTATTTGTTTGTTTGTTAACATGTTTTTATTAAAATAAAGAATCTTTTAGTTAACAAAATAAACTAGCAACTGAATGAATAAATATACATTATAAATAAATTTTTATTAGTACTTTTACTCACCTATTTTTGTTTAAGTTAATTGCTATAAAATTAATGAGTAATATGAGTGAACGATTGATTAATTCGTTTATGCTACATACAACCATAAATTTTTAGATTGATAAAATAGTTTTTTCTTTTTTGTGATTTTATTTTATTCAATATGAGATTTCAAGGTTTATAAATGTAGGTTTATCCCATTTTTCATTGATACTGCTCAATATTTAGAACTATTTTTTAATCAAAATATTGATACATAAATGTTTATAAGTAGTTATTTACTTTCTTACTTTATTCTCTCTAATTTTCTTTAAGTTAAGATGTAAATATAAAATATTCTTAAAAAGAAAATTAAAGAATAAATGAGTAAATAATTGATTGATTTTACTTTTAATTATTTTATAATTTATGAAATTTTAAAGTTAAAAAATATTAAATATTTATAATTTGCTTACTGCTCAATAATTAGGATTAGTATTAAAATATATTTTGATAAATTAATGTTTATTTGTTACTTTTGCTTAATCTATTTAATGGGTGGTAAAAATAAAAATAAAATAAAAAAAGTATAATTTATTAACTGATTGACTGTATATATATTAATTGTCAAATTAATAATATGTTTTTAAATTTTAAGTATTTTTTATTTTACAATATAAAGTTAGAAAAATAAATATAGAGAATTTTCTTCTTTCCTGCTCAATATTAATAATATTGATTAAGTAAATAAATATTTATTAAATACTTTTCTTGATCAATTTTTGTATTAGTGAAATGGTAAAAATAAAATATTAACAAAAAAAATTAATGAATAAATGAGTGATATATAATTGATTGTACATAGATTTATAACAAGTTTAATTGATAATATATTTTTTAATTTTATAATTTTACAATGTGAAATTTAAAGGCTAGTAAAATAAGTTTTTTTGTTGTGCTCAATATTTAGAATTAGTATTAAGCTTCACTATTTAAGTCTTCATATGATTTTTTTTATATTTAAGCTGAGTTGATATTCTATGCTACTTTTTTCTAACCAAAAGTGTATTTTGAATTAGCTGCATGAGATACTTTTGCTCTTTAGAGTGCAAATAAAAGTTGAATTAGCTAATTCTTATTTTCATATTTCCATGGTTAAAGTAGTATTCGTAATCTTTTTACTTATCAAGCTACCAAAGCACTCTCTCTTTCTCTTCTTAAAAGTCTTCTAGCTCCTTTTTCTCAAGAATTCTTTAGGAAGATTAAGTGGGAATCAACATTTTAGAATTAAATTACTGAAAACTAATTTATCGTAAACCATTTTCAAATTTTAAATGCCTACTTAATTAATTCTATTTATTTTTATCATAGAGCATACTTTTACCATATTTCTTTTTCTACGACTTTTCATCAGAGCTGTCACTGTCAAATTAACCTAAAGTAGGCATATTATTTTGCAGTAAGCTTAATTTTCGAGTATCTGTAAAGACTCTGGAATGATTTTAATCTTTGCTTTGTCTTTATTTAAGTTACATCTCAGAACTTTGTGTATTTGCTAAGCTCCTTTTTTTCTTTGCAAACTGTTAAGTATTGCTACTTTAATCATTCTAAAAGAAGTTATTTAGAAGTAATCTAGACTAAGATTGTATTCTAATAGATTTTTTTCTATTTTATTCTGTTGTTGAAAAGAATTATGGGTTAATAATTTCTACTTGATTGCTTGAACCTTAGCCTTCTTTACTCGTATTACTCTTCAAGGTTCTTCTTTTTTTTTATTAATTTTTTTACATATCCAACACTTAGCCATTATTAATATCATCTATTTATGCTTAGTTATTATTATTTTCTAGCTAACTCTAGTTACTGTCATCGTACGAAGATTCTTCTTCTATGTCATTGTTCTCATTAAAATTTTTTTCTTCTTCTTCCTCTTCTTCTTCATAATTATCATCATCATCTTCTTCATCATCCTCTAACTCTCTCAAAAATTTATATTAAGACGAACCATTTCCTAGCTAAATATCCTAATACTCAGCTATTTTAGCTTAAGTTAATCCAATATTTTTTAAAGCATTTCTTTTTAATATTGTATGCCTCTTGATCTATTTTCTATCTTGCTTCATAATATTTAAAATTCTAACTTTTTCCATGACATTTTGTTTGCTCAAATGAACTAGAGGACAACTTCCTTGCAAGTGCTTATAGCTTGAACAGGCGGAGCATCTAATATTCATCTATTCATAATTCTCATATAGTAAGATATTGTCTTTCATCTAATAAAATGTTTGCAAATCTTTTTCATTCTCTTTTACAATTGACAAAAACGAATCCCTGCTTATTTTAGCTAACTTTGTGAATCCTCTAGAGCGAGCTGAAGCTGTCCTGACCATACCCGTGAAGAAATTAATTTGGCCTATTATTTAGCCTTAACCTAAGAAGCAAATAGTTTTTTAATCTTTTTTGCTCAGTCCTACTTACTGATAAATTTCTACTTGACCTTCTATGATGACCAATAAAGCAGCATCAGTGAAATCGTTTTCTTCGAAAATGATTTGATTTGGATAATACACTATTTCTTCGCACATGATTGAAAGATTAGCCAAGGATTAAGTAGAGAAGTTTTTATGTAAAAAATCAATCCTAGTTAAAATGTGCTAAAAGTACTCTTTCTACAAAAGATTGCGGAGTTCTGTAGAAATTTTTGAAAGCACATTTTTAGCGTCATCAGTTTGCTTCTAGTAGTTCTTTTGGTAGTAATACTCTAAATAGATATTTACTCTGCCTTATAGATTGATGGAAATGTTCTTTTCTCTCATATATTCGTTTATTATGTTAAGGTCATTACGTTTGTTTTCTTCACTAGCATCTATTTCTTCTAATATAGCTCCAGTAGCATTGAGTAAATAACCTATTATTATTGTAGTAAAAAGCATAATAAAAGAAGTAAAAGAGACTTGTAATATTGTGCTAGCCTAGTTTGATCCGGTTGTCATTAGAGTTAAAGCCCAGTACATGGATAAAATATACACTTTCCACCAGGTTCCATCAGCCGCTGCGCTTTCCGTGTACCATGTTGTTTATTCTCCTAGCCATTTAATCTCTATAGTTGCTATTATAAACCATCCGCAAGCAATAGTGTGAGCAAGAATAAATAGTTTGATTATTAAATTTGATAACTTAATTAAGTAGTATCTTCTGAGCATCATGCAAAGTCTTTTTTGGAATTCCTCAATATCCTGATTTAAAATTAAAATCTTTGCGAAACATAATATTTATATGATTGTTCTAGTGCTTAACATTTTTTCTGTTTAATCTTAAAGCAGTAGAATGATAATTAGTAAGAAAGAAATAAAGTCACAAATAAACTTTTTAGGAAAGTAGCTAAAAAAAATGTCCTTTCTGTTAGTAAGTATATTTGAGTCTTTGTATGTCGTAGTATTTAGTCTAATAAGGATTTCAAAGGTCCATATGATCAGTGTAACTCTATAAAATGTTAAGTCTTACTCAGTGAGCATGCTTTAGAAGACAATCATGATGGAGAGAAGTAAAAAGAAGAATGAATTATATACAATTAAAATTGATTTTATGAGCATATTTGTTCTACTTTAAGCACTTATTACAGGAATTTTGCTCAATAAAAAAGAGTCAAATACATTCATTATCAATTTAATGAATAAGAGAGTTTATTTCAGTACTGTTATCTTATGCTAGTTTTCAAAGTAGCCATCGCTTTTGTCGTTCAATGTAGTGTGGACGCTCGTCTTTTCAAGGTAAATTCTCTTACCTAAATTTGTAAAATTTTAATAAAAGTTAATCATTCTCTTCTTAATTTTTTGTAGCAACTATGATTTTTTTACAGTTTAATTATCTTTATAGCTAAAGTGTTGAGTAGCTCTCCTAACATCTTTCGTATTAGTAAAATGTATCTATTTATGTATACTTCCGTTTGGTTTTAAGCTAATCTCTCTTTCACTCGTTTACTTTCTTTCATGTGATTGTGAGAATAAAGATTAGCTTTTAACAAAATTATTGTAATGCTACTCCTACTTGATGTAATCTTTAATAAACTTCCCTTCTAAGCACGATGATTGTATCATTAGAGATTACAAATCGTTTTAGCCAGAATTTGGGGTATTCTCGCTCATATTTTTATCTTCGCTGTATTAAATTTCTGTTGTATCTCTAAATTTTGTCTCATTGTTGAGCTATGAGTCTTGTTGATTTTACTATGTTTCTAATTTATTTGTATCTAATGCATAATTTTCTGTATCATATGATTATACATCTCTCAAGTCATCTTTATTTAGTTGCTAATGTTCTTCGTTTTATATGAACTTCATGCAGTTAGTTAGAATTTCTCCTTGAGCTTCTCTTTAGTTTTCCATCTAAATGCTTCAGTTTTTCTAAATACAAAGTTAATTTTTAGTTTTACTGTATATTTTGTTTCTACTTATTTATTATTTCCAGCTAAAATCAGCTTATTTACTTACCTAAATGTATAAAATACGTTCTGAAAGCAGATTATAATCTATAGCCTATACTGATTTATTAGCTCTAAGTCTTGCTTGCTTCTTAATTATTGGAATAAATAAAAACTCGATTCGAACATTTAAATAAAAATATAAAGCCATTCATTTTACTATCATAAATAACTATCCCATAATATAAATGATTGGAAAGCAACTCCTTTATTAAACAGAATAAAAATGCTACTAAATTCTTTGATCTGTCAATTCTTCATTAAAAGCTGTTCTTTTTTATTTGAAGTTGATTAAAATATTATGATAAAAAAGGCTCAATGGAAATAATTAATTTCTATCCTAAATGCTTTATATAAATATGCCATTTTCATTTTTAGATTATTCATTAAGTGGGTTTATTAATGAATATATGATATGAAGACTATTTTAGCTAAGAAAAATAATTGTGTAATTAAATATTTTGAAATTAAAAACAACACAAATATTTAAAATATCTTCATTAGCTTAGAATTAAAATTATCAGAAAATTTATTTGAATTAAATACTTTAGTGAAATATTTAATAAAATTACAAGCTCCTGAAATATCTTTTTGTATTGTGTTACTTAAAACAGAATATTTTAAAAGTAATTTTGAAATTTAGAAACAAAAATTCATTTTGAGATTGAAAAAAGAAATATGAGTTCAATAAAGGAAACCATCATTGTATTTAAAATTTTACCTAGTATGGATTTAAAAAGAGTAGTAAACCGTCAATTAAATTTCGCTAAAAATCATTAAACAAACTTTGAATTTTATTAAACATCATAGAAACTATTCGAATTCTGTTTTTAAGAGTTTTAAATATGTAATTATGAATAAAAATTAGACTTGAGGAAAATTATTAAGGTATTTTAAATTTTTTTAATCAAAAATTGGAAAATAATCATAGAACTTCATTTATTTTTAAATAAAATTTTCTTAAAGTCTAATTGACGATATTTAAATTTATTTCTTTGCGCTAGTTGAAAATTAATCAAGAATATAAAAACTCTTTTTCAATATTGAAAAATTTTAAAATTTGTTCAGTGAATTAAAAAATTGTGGATTCAGATATAAACAGTTTTAAAAAACTTGATTAATAATAGAAAAAGTAGAAATTAATAATTAATGTATTTAATTTTAATAATGACTCTTGATAGGCAGGGATTTTAATAACTTTCTTAGTTAAAAATTCATCAATTTTGTTTTGAATTACTTACCCATTTTATGCTCATTATTCCTTACAAAAAACAATTGAAGTGTCAGCTTTAATACCACAGTAAGACCTTAATACAATTTAAAGCTTAAATAATTTTTTAAAGACAAAAAGTTGTTTTACAATACCTTATCCACTAATTTAGCATTACAAATATAAAAATAAAGTTATTTTTCTATTTTAATTTTGCTTATATTTTATGGATTGTAAAAAGATAGAAGATTTATTATAATTATTTCTTTGTGAAAAAATTAATTCTAGAAGAGATTACTTTATTTGAAAATAATTTTCAATTTTGTTTCTATTGGTTGTTAAAGATATATCTATCTTTTTCCATATGCCAATATATACTTACATCCATTTATATATATATATTTATTTAAACAATCTTTTTAATTTAATTTATATAATATTTGGATGAATTAATCTTTAAAAAAAAAAAATAAGGAAAGGGCAAATAATTAGTTTATTTTAAATGATAATAACAAAATTTATGAATTAAAATTAATTGATTTATCAATATTAATTTAAAAATTAGTCAGATTAAATACTTAATTATTTTAAAATAATATTGATTTGATCAAAAAGTAATTTATAAAAATTTTATTGAAAAGCTAATCAATGTACATTCATTTTAATTATAAACATTAGGTTAATTTGATAGCTTACTAATAAACTTTTTCTTGAAAATAATTTATCAAAAATAATTATCACAATTAAAATACAACTTATTATTCATAACTCATTTATTTACTTTAATTTAAATTAATTAAATCAACTAATAAGTCAATTAATAAGAAATACATTAAAAAATTTTTACATTTTCAAATACATTCTCGAAAAAAATAAGGCAAATACCTAATAAAAAAGTATTTATGGTAAATTATAAATCGCTTAATGGATATCATAAGATAATATTTAGTAATAAATTCATAGATTTTTAAGTATTCAAATAACTAACAAATATTTTGAAAAAATAAGATAAAACACATATTATATTAAATTTTATTTGTTTCATTTAAAATAAAATATTTTCATTTAAATGACTTAATATTAACCAAGCTATTTATATTTGAAAGCATATTAATCTTTTGGACTAAAAATGAAGCTCCTCTGCTACCTTTACTTCTCCTACTCTGCATACCTTTAATAAGTGCACCAGCTTAAAATTGCTTGAGCTCTTTTTTCTTCTGATAGTATTTGTACTAATGAATTTTAATAAATGCGTTTCCATGATTAAAGTAAAAGTCATAATTCTTTTATTTATCAAAACTCCAATAGAAAGAGTCCATAATTGATTAATATTTCTGCATATTCTTATCTATCTTGCCTCCATGTGTAGAGCTATTATTAAGAATATTATTATAGCTACTATTTAGCTCATCATAAACAGTATTTTAAGTTTGTAGATAATTTTCTTTTATTTGATCCTGCATCAATAATTCTTCTCCTTTGTCAGCTTGTGGACTCCTATCTGGCGAATTAGAATAGGTATCTTAATCTTATATGTCTTTGATTTCCTAAAGCTTCATTTTCATTTCTAATCTGGTTGATTTTTATGTATTTTAACGCTAGAGTAGATTTGAAATTTTGTTGTTCTATTTTTTTTTATTAATAATTTCTTCAGGCAATATTTAGTTTGCTTAAATCTTAACATACTATTGTTTTTCATCAATTTAATCATTTTTTTAATTCTAATTTATTAAGTCTTATTGCATGTGAATTTATTCTAGTCTTTCTTTTTAGGAATTAAATTAAGATATTTAATTATTTTATAACAATCTCCTGTTCGTATTTCCATTTTATGTAGTCTATTCTGGTTGCGATTAAGAGGAAGATGAGAAAGGTAATTAGGTATTGTCTTCCTGACTTTCTTTATTTTTGTTTTTGTTAATTAATTGATAGTTAGAAGTTCTGTCTTCTTCTTCGTCTTCCTGCTCTGGTATTTTCTTTAATTGCTGTTAGCTCTTTAAAGAATTTTAATTTTATAATTTAGTTTCTGATGATGAGCTCAAATCGTCTCCATTTTCTTCATCTCCTTCTTCGTTTTCTAGAGTTTAAGTATAAAAATCAGAATCCATAAGTGCTGACTACAATAACTACATATTTTTTTCAACAGTTTCTTTAAGTTTTTTTAAAGTATTGTGCTTTTTATTTAGTTTTCTCTCATTTACATTTACTCCTCTTCTTTGTTAGATTTAATTTGATACTTTAGCACTCTGTATTGCAAATTCTTTATTGAAGTGAACCAGTGAGCATGAGCCTTGTAAGTGGCCAAAGCTTTGGCAAGCAGAGCATTTTATATTCATTTCTCTGTAATTTTCATACAACAAAATGTTATCCTTCATTTGATAGAATGTTTAAATATCCTGTTCATTATCCTTAACAACTTCCATAAATTTATCTCTAGTTATTCTAGCTATTTTAGTAAATCCTACAGATCTTGCGCTAGCTGAACGAGCCATTCCTGTAAAGAAGTTTATTTACCCTAAAATATTTCCTTCTTTTAATTAAGTAATCACCTTTATTTCGTGAGAGTTAGCTACTTGAGAATATATCTCAACACTGCCTTCTATGATGATTAGAAGAGCTGCATCACTGTAATCATTTTCTTCAAAAATGGTTTGATTTGGAAAATAAGCTACTTCTTCGCACTGAATAGCTATGTTTTGTAGTGACTAGGCTGTATAGTTATATTTAAGAAAATCAATTTTAGAAAGTATCTGATAAAAATATTCCTTCTAAAGATTGCTTCTTAATTCGCTAGATATTTTTGATAGTACGTTCTTAGTGTCTTCTTGTTGCTTTTGATAGTTCTTTTGGTAAAAGTAATCTAAGTATACATTTACTTTTAATTGGAGGTTAGAAGAAATATTTTTATTTCTCATGTAATCGTTTATGACGTTTAAATCAGTTTTTTTATTTTCTTCACTTGCATCCATTTCTGATAAAATTTGACCAGTCACAGTAATCATATAGCCAGCAATTATTGTGGTAAAAAGCATGATAAATGTTGCAAAAAAGATTTGGAGGACTGTCGTACCTGTACTTTAACTGGTAGTCATCATCATTAGAGACCAGTTCATAGCCATTAGATACAATCTCCACCATTAAGGGTCTCCTTGTAAAATACCCTAATTTTACCAAGTAACAGATTCTCCCAAATAACGCTATTCGAAACTACCAAGTATATACCATATCAAAGCAATCATATGCCCAATGATAAAAAACTTAACAATTAAATTAATGAGCTTGATTAAATAATACCTTCTAACCATAGTGCACAGCTATTATTAAAATACTTCTAAATCTTTTTGCAAGTTATATAGTTTTACAAAGCAAACAATCTAAAATATTATGTATACACTCCAACCCTCTCCTAAATCTTAAGATATGTATGTCCCTAGTATAAGCAAGATGAGCAAGATGAAAGAAATAGAGTCGCATATAAGGAATTTTTTAAAATATATTGTCAATACTTGCTTTCTACTTGTAATGACTTTTGAATCTTTGTGAGTTGAAGTGTTCAATTTAAGTAAGACTTCAAAAATCCATACTCCAAGAGTTATTTTGTAAAGAGTCGTCTGTGAATCAGGAATTACATTTGGAAATACAAGTATGATGGAAAGAAGTAAGAAAAACAAGAAATTATAGAGAATCACTAAAAAGTTAAGGATTAGAGAAAGATAGCTTTGCTATCTAATAATTGGAATTTTACTAAAAAAGCTTTGAGAATAAATTGTAATTAGTTTTTTTTACAGCTTATTAAAAATCCAAGAAAAAGGTAATTAAGATTTTTTATCAAAATAACAGTCTGATTTATCATTAATTGTTCTATGTACACTCAATTTTTCGTAAAACTATAATTTCCCTTAGTTAGTATAATTTTAGAAAAAACGCATAACTCTTTTTCTCATCTTTTCCATAAACAAATGCTCTTAATTAGGTTTATCAAAAACAGACTCTCTTTTTGTCATTTTATATCTATTAGGCCCTTTAGAGAAGGCGAAAATAGTCTGATCTTCCCCAATAGATGTTGAGTTTTCTTTGCTTAACTCAGATTGCCTGGGCATATGCATGTAATTCTTGCTCTGTCTTTTTTTTAATTTTTCGCCCCAGGTATCGATGCCTCTATCTGATTAACTGCCTTTAAGAGACTATAAATGCTTAACTCCAGAGTTATCTATACCTACATTCTTCTCTTAGTTTATCTTCTTTTCTGAGCAAATCTTATTCAGACTTGTAGCCTCATTATTATAAACCTCACTGCTGTAAAGCTCCTAATCACTTTTTTTAAAAGGAACTACTTGCAAATTTGTTAGGCTCTCTATCTATTTTCCATCCTACCACTAAGGCTACTTTTGTGTTTAGCCATAGTGTTGATGCTCTAGATCTTCTATAATAAGATTTGAGCTTTGTTAATTGCCTTGATCAATAGAAGGCGCGAGTAATTTACTCATTTTATAGAGAGCTTTTATTGTATTTAATATTACTCTACTTTTACTTTTCAATTAGAACTTAACTAATTTGCTTGTTTGATATTAAATATCTCTCGTTTTTTTTAAATTAATTATATAATTATATCGACCAATATTATGAATAATAATAAGATCTTTTTACGACAAAATTATTATTTTTAAATTTGATACTTGAACAACAAACAAAGCAAAATGCGCATTTAAGTGTCAATATCTTTCTATCTTCTTTTAAAATAATAAAATATTTCAAGAAACTGATGTTTCATATTTTAATTTAAGAATTTGCATTAAATTTATTTAAGATGATGCTAATGTTCTTGAAGAGAAGCAAAAAATCAGAAGATTCATATGTATTTGTTTCATTTCAAATTTAAATGAAAAATATACAAAAATTTATTAATATCTTTTTAAATAAAAGAATATTGTGAACTAAATCAACTTTTGTTTTGCGCTATTGGATGCATCTAATATATTATTACCTTAAAATTTTTGAAATTAATTTGATTCATGCTTTTTGGTTAATTTTCAAAGTTAGTAAGTAAGTAAATAAATTAATAAATTTCAATTCTATAATCTGAGTAGAGAAATTAATTCAGTCAAAATGAGCCAGCTTATTTTTATGTGTTTTGATCTAATAGAAAAACAGGCTAAATTCAAAATAAATAATTTGATATTTATAATCAATAAGATGAATTAATTAGTACTTATTTTTCGAGAAAAGAGTAAGCAAGCACATCAAAAATAATCTCAATTTTTTAATGATAAATCTTATTTCAAAAGAATTTCAAATGCATAAAACTCAAGTGAAATGTGTTGATTAAAACTTTTCCTTTATCATTATAAATATTCTTCTTATATTTTTATATAGATTATTAAATTTAATTAACCTATCTTTAATAAATCTTAGTGAAAATATTAAATAATTTTATTAATTTAATTGATTAGAACAATTTATTAGGTAATTTAAAACATTTAATTTAGATTTTATTTCACAATTTTCGTATTTTTTGATTTCAAGAAAGGATCTAATGTAAAAAATACATGTTCTTGACCAACATATTATAATTTTTTTATATTTAATTTTTTTAGTTACCAACAATCTGATTTTGAAGCATTTAGTCACTAAATTAATGATAGAAATTAATTTATCAAAGTAAATCATAGATATTACTTTATGTTAAATTAGATTGTTTTAAATGGAGTAAGATTTTATTCACAGTTTTTATTTTGCAAAAATGACAATTAAGAATGGTAATTAAATTTAAAATAATTATTCTAATTTAACTAAATTTGTAAATATATTTACATATGTTTTACATTTTTCTAATTATTAGTATATGCTTCTAAAGTAAAATTAGTTATTTTAATTACGAAAGGACTGAAATTTGAAAATAGCTATACTATTTTTCAATAAATTATTTTTATTATTAGATTTCTTAAAAATAGTTTACTACAATTTCTGATTTATTAAAATAACCATAGTCTTATGAAATTTGGGTTTTATTAAAATTACTTTAATTTTTGTAAGATTAGACAAAATTAAGTCATTATTTAATTGAATATCTGGGAAAAATATTTAATTTATTAAAACTTTGAAAGACACATTTAGCTTGTATTTATTAGTTTTATTTTAAACATAATACGTATGTTTTAATGCAATTTATATCCTGAAAAAAATAAATTTTGTTGAGATCTAAATAGATTTAATTATTTGCTTCAAATTTTAAATACATCTAATTATATTTTTTAAACAAGCTTCATAAAAATAAAAAATTTTAAAGTGTAAAATTATTATTATCGCATTAATTAAAGTTACAATATCTGATAAAAATGCTTATAACTCTATTATATAACATAAAATATTTAAAAATTAATTTGGAAATTTAAAGATATTTTTTTTGCTTTATTTTAATTAATTATTGATAAATTTAAATAAAAACTAATTTATATTTTTAAAGCAAGAAATAATTTTCAATTTAATAGCTATTAAAATTACATAAATAGTAGAAATACATACATACCTTACTTATAATATACTTAGTTTAATAGATGTATGAATAATTTAAATAGCTAAAAGTCCTTTTAGAATTTCATCAGAAAGACTTTAACACCTCTTGTGCAGCTCTTTCTCCTGCTCTTACTGCTCCTTCCATATAACCATTCCATATTTCTGAAGTTTCTGTTGCAGCCCAAAAAATGTTATTGATAGGCTATCTCCAATATTTTCCATGTAGCTTCCATCCATCAACTCCAAAAACTCCTACTGGACATCCCTATAAATATTTTTCATCAGTGAAATTATCATCGCAAAAGAGGAGGAAGTTTTCTCTAACCTCTTTTTCACCAAAGAACTGACCTAAGTGATTAAGAATAACTTCTTATTTCTATGCTTAAGAAAGGTTTCTATATTCTTTCTTATGAGGATAAACGAGGAAGGAAACCAGTATGCCATTCTTATCTTTTGATAAATCTAATATTAGGTTTGGATATATATCAGGAGAAAGTACACAACCTGTCTTACCTTGATCTCTCCAGAAAGGTGTTTTAAAGACACAAAAGATTTTAATTAACTAGCCATGTTGCATAGCTTACATCATTTTTACCTTTTCTTAAGGAATGTTTGTGATTTAAATAGTCTTAGATATAACTAAGGGAGGAACAGCTATAATGACCCTTTTACATGTTCTCGTATTTCCATTTTCAAATGTTATGATGATATTTTCTGGATTACTGTTGTCGATTCTGGTTATAGGAGATGACAAATGAATGTATTTATTAAGTTACTTTTGAACAGCTAAGGGAATCTATGAAGTACCACCAACTATTCTATCTTATTAGGCACCACCTCTTGAATTCATTAGCATGTCAAAATTTCCAGCAGTTTTAATGTAAAATAGTGTGTGAAGTAAAGAGATCTCTGAAGGGTCCACTCCAAATATAGGATCAGTAGCACAAAGTAGCGATTTGTATGTAGGATTGTCTTCAGATTTTAAGTGTTAGAGGGCCCATTCTTTTAGAGTAATTTAATCAAACTCCTTAGCATTAGGAGAGGAATAAGGATCATCCAAATTAATCCTCTTTGCGTGATAGTCAAGTTTGAATTAAATAATGCTAAACTAAATCAGATTAGTCAAGGACATTTTGGGAATAGTTCCTTTGTAAGCTTTTTAAATCATTTTTACTCTCTTATCACAAATGAACTTGTAATAGATGAAGTATAATACCAAGCTTCCAATTAGTATGTTAGAAACCATAAACCAGCTTAGAGTAAAAAGAGAGTACAGATTAGTAATCACAAGCAAAATAAAAAGATACTCTGAGTAATTATCTTAACCTTTGGAGTAAAACAAATTATTTCCATCATCATATTATTCTGTAGTTTGTAAATTGTATTCTTTGACTAAATCATACATTCTAGTTTAGGTAGGTCCGATCCAAGAAGCACCCTTATCAAGTTTATATCCTTATTTCTCTTAAGTGCAAACTCTTCCACCTACTCTATCAAGTGCTTCATATAATTCTACCTTTTTAGTGCTATCTTCTTCTACTATCTTCTTCAAAGCAAGCAAACCTGAAAGACCAGCTCCGATAATTATGATATCTGTTTAAGTATTTTAGTTAGACATTTTTCACAAAAATATATTTATGTATTTATTTAATTATTTAAATATTATAAGATATTCATTAACGATGGTATCATTTCATGTAAAGATAAAAGACTTTTAAGCTATAGTCTTAATTATCTTTTACATCTATTATAATCTGATAAATAATTTGATGTGACGTCTGGGAGTAGAAATTTTTCAAAAGTTTGATCAAGTTTATTGAATTTAGATTTTAATTAAAAGTAACAAATATTTGGTTTTTGTAAATTAAGCTGTAAATTTTTGCAAATATTAATGTTATTATTTATTCATATTCTAAATATATCTTCATGAAAATAGAGTAAATTTAAGATTTTTATAAAATATTTATTTTAATTTGATAAAATTATTAATCTTTTCTTTCTTGTTAACATTTTTAGAGTAATTTTTTTAACTGTTTTAAAATATTAAATAAGACATTTTTTATCAGAAATATTAAAACTTTAAATCAATTTCAAAGAATTTTAGTTATTGTTGAAAGTAACACATAATTAGTTATTGTAAACCAAGCTTTAAGCATTTCAATTATTAATTAATCTTTTTGGTGTTGCTAAAAAAAAAGCATAGTGAAAATTGAAAATTAATCCAACAAAAATAAACTTTGTTATAAACAAAATATTTATTTAAATTATAATCTTATTTAATAAATCTATTTTACTTAATATTTTTTGAGTAAAACTATGTAAAAAAATTTAAGCAATTTTATTTTTTTTGAAATTTTTTGAAATCAAGTAATTTGTGATATATTGTTGTAAATTATGTTATAATATTATGAAATTATGTATACTTTCTTCATCATTCATGTTACTAATAAAATTTGATGGAAATTCATTTAAATTTTATTTATAGCATTACCACATGAATTATGATTTTGGAAGTGCTAAATTATTAATTCTTCTATTTCATAATTAATCGTTTTCATTAAATTAAAAATAAAATTTATGAATTTTCTTTGTTAATTTCTTATTTTTTTTATTTGGTATATTTCTTAAAATAAAAATAAAAAGAAATATACTTTTTTCCCCAATTATCACCTGCTGTTTCCCATTATTTTTTATTTATTTAGTAGGTTTTTTATTACTGTAATGCTAAACAATAGCAATGGTATTTATTTAAGTAAATTATTTAGTGAAAATACATAAATAAAATCGCACTCATTAAAATATTTAAAAATTATGTTTATTTTACAAGCAATTGTGAAAAAAACTAATGTTTCAAACCATTTTATTTTAATTTTATAAAATGAATTTTCATAAAAATTGTAAAATCCATTTAAAATTAACTGTCAATATATTTTTACCTCAATTACTAAGATTTTACAGAATTCATAATAATAATAATTTAACAGTTATGGATAAATATAAAAAAAATTAATTAATATTAAATTTCATGATATTTTGTTTGATAAGCAAAGATGGATTAAAGCAAACAGACAAACAAAATAAATAAATAAAATAAAATTTATATTTTTCACAAAAAATAATTTTGTATTAAATTGTTAAAAAATTTACATAAAAAATAAATATTCTAATGATAATAAATTATCTAAATGGGATTATTTATTTTAGAAAGAATCTTAATGATATTGAGAAAATAATCTTTTTAAGTTTCTTCAGAATGATTTTAACACTTCTTATGCAGCTCTTTCTCCTGCTCTTACTGCTCCTTCCATGTAACCATTCCATACAGTTGATGTTTCTGTAGCAGCCCAAAAAATGTTATTTATGGGCTATTTCCAAAATTTACCATGTAATTTCCATCCATCAACTCCAAAAACTCCTACTGGACATCCCTACTAATATTTTTCATCAGTGAAATTGTCATCACTAAATAGGAGGAAGCTTTCTCTAATTTCTTTTTCACCAAAGAACTGACCTAAGTGATTAAGAATAAATTCTTATCTCTAATCTTCAGAAAGATCTCTGTATCCTTTCTAATGAGGATAGATGAGGAAAGAAAGCAAAATGCCATTTTTTTCATTCGATACATCATATATTAAGCTTGGCTATAATTCGGGAGAAAGTACTGCTCCTGTCTTACCTTGATCTCTCCAGAAAGGGGTTTTAAAGACACAAAAGACTTTAATTAACTATCCATGTTGCATAGCTTTCATCATTTTTACCTTTTCTTAAGGAATGTTTGTGATTTAAATATTCTTAGAAATAGCTAAAGGAGGAACAGCTAAAATGACTCTTTTACATGTTCTTGTATTTCCTTTTTCAAATGTTATGATGATATTTTCAGGATTGCTATTATCAATTTTAGTTACAGGAGAGGACAAGTGAATGTACTAATTAAGCTAATTTTGAACTGCTAAGGGAATCTAAGAAGAACCACCAACAATTCTATCTTATTGAGCACCTCCTCTAGTATTCATAAGCATATCAAGATTTCCAGCACTCTTAATGTAAAATAAAGTGTGAAGTACAGAAAGATCCATAAGATCCACTCCAAAAATAGTATCTGTAGCACACAAAAGTGTTTTGAATGCAGCATTATCTTCACCTTTGAACTCTCTCATAGCCCACTCTCTAAGAGTCATTCTATCAAACTATTTGGCATTAGGAGAAGAGTAAGGATCCTCCAAATTGATCTTCTTTGCATGATAATCAAGCTTGAATTAAGCTATACCAAACTAAAGGAGATTATACAAAGAAATGTTAGGAATTGTTCCTTTGTAAGTTTTTTAAACCATTCTGAGTTTCTTATCACAAATGAACTTGAAATACGCAAAATATAATGCTAAACTTCCAATTAATATGTTAGCAACCATAAACCAGCTTTGAGTAAAAAGAGAGTACAGATTAGCTATCACAAGCAAAATAAAAAGATATTCTGAGTAATTGTCTTAACCTTTGAAGTAAATCAAATTATTACCAACATCATATTACTCTGTAGTTTTTAAATTGTATTCTTTGACTAAATCATACATTCTAGTTTAGGTAGGTCCAATCCAAGAAGCTCCCTTATCTAATTTGTATCCCTACTTGTCGTAAGTATAAACTCTACCACCTACCCTGTCAAGCGCTTCGTATAATTCTACCTTTTTAGTCTTATCTTCCTCAACTATCTTCTTCAAAGCAAGTAGACCTGAAAGACCAGCACCAATAATTATAATATCAGTTTAAGTACTTTGGCTAGACATTTTTCAAAAAATACCTATGAATCTATTTATTTAATTAATTTATTTTTACAAATTATAGATAAATAATCAAATTATCTCATCAAAAAAAAAAGATTTGCAATTTAGAGTTCTTTCTAATCAATTATAGATTGTCCTTCAATTATAAATCTGAAATCTGATGTAACAAAATGATATAAATGATGTGATATTTGTTATGAGAAATGTTTAAAACGTAAAATAAATTTCATTAATTTTGAATTTTATTGAAAATTATAACTATTTAATTCTTGTATATTATTAGCCTTAATTTTTTGTATTTGTTGGTTAAATAAAGCTGAAGCATTTGCAAATAATTTGAAATACCATAACCATATTCCTAAAAAAATGTTTATGAAAATTAAAAAGGTAGATTTTATTAGAAGAAATTTTGATTTAAAAAAAAATAAATTTAAATTTGATAAATAATTAATGTTAACATTTTTTGAGTAGAAGTAAAATTGATTAAATATTTAGTTTTTTTTAATAAGAAAAAAATAGAAAACTCAAAAAAATATATTTATTTTCTTAATTTTTTGAATAAATATAAATAATAAGTAAGATTTAATCACTTATAACTTTTAAGAGATCTTAAACAGCTATTTATATTTTGTTAACTTTCTTTTAAATAACAAATATAACTAAAAATAATTCTATTTATATCTATCCTAATATCACTACTAAATATAATAATATAATTAATTATCTAATAAAAATACATTTAATTTCTCAACAAAAATAATTCTCTATATATATCTCTCTCCTAATTTTATATTACTATTAAAGTATGATAATATTATTAATCATCTTAAAAAAACAGATTTAATTTCTTTTAAAAATATTAAGTTTTACATAAAAATTCATATTAAACAAAAAAATGTAATATTATGAATAATATGTGGACATATTATTGCTTGCTTAATTTATGTTAATAATGAATTTTTGTATTTAAAAAATTTAAAACGACACAATTAATTAGATAAAAATAAAAATAATTTATTTTAAATAAATCTTTATTAAATTTAGAGTTAATAAAAAACCAATTTTCTTCTTAAATGTTTTATTTTTTATATGAAAATCCCATTCAATGAGTTATCTTATTTATTAAATTATAAAATAGAATACTATTTACATTATATATATAGATCAAACTTTAAATAGATACTTTTAATCATATTAGTAAAGTATATAAAAATAATTTCATTGATGCCTTTTCTTGTAAGTGTTAGATATTTTTGAAGCATATGGATTATCTCCTATTAAAAAGGTTTTTTTCTAAAAGATATTTTTAAGAATTTCGGTATCATTTGCTTAAGACCACTTTAGAAATCCAAATCTCTTTTTTCCTGCATATCTGTATTTGAATATAGGAACTTATGTGAATTGGTGAATAAAATAGTTGTAACCTCCCATATTAAGTGTTTCTGTGTGAACAAGCTCGTTTCCAAATCCTGCGTGTTTAAAAAAATCTAAAACAATTGTCCTTCCATTCGAATCAAGATAGACATTTTTTAAAGTTTTGTTTATTTTCCACTACATAACCAAAAAAGTGGTGCCAAAAATAATTCCTAGAAGCAGGCTGCTGTCTTTTTCGCTTTCATCTTCTTATGTAAAATAAGAGTATATATTATAGGTCATGAGACCTCCCAAAACAGCAGAGAAAGCTCTAAAAAATGTGCCTTCCTTACTTTAATAAACAATCAGCATCTAATCTTTCTTAAAAAACTATGATTCGTTGAGAAAGACTTGGTCAGATTTTTAAGAAAATTATCTTTATACTGATTAAAATAAGGAATTTTAATTTTTTGTATTCAAGAAATTAAATCCATATTTAGCTATCTTTGAAAACATTTTATTTGTTTTAATAAATTAAACTAAAAATTATCAATCTTATGGGTCAATAGAAATTTGTTTGATATTTTGTGTGCTTCTAATTAAAGAAAAATTTTAAAGTAACTAAAATTTTATACTTAGATGATTTTTAATTTGTTATAAGAATATTCTAAGCAAATTAAAAAACAACAAACACAATAACATGATTTATTTTTATTTCAAATTAATATTCTTAAACAGCTGTATTTAATATATTTAACATTATAAAATTTTTGATTGTCTCTGTGGATTTCTATTTTTTTAAATTAAAGTGTTTTTACTATTAATTTTAATAATTGTTGCAATAACATAATAATCATTATTTTATTTAAATGTTATCAAAAATATTTTTTATTTTAAATAAATTTTTAATCTTAAATTACTTCATTTATTAAATGGATATTATAAAAACTTACTAGTCTTAGTAGATTTCTATTTTTTAAATTATAAAGCTTTATCTACTTTTTCAGAAGTTAAATAAGAATATAACTTTTATACGTAAAATCAAAGATGAAATAAATATATTATTATTTTTTCAATTTAAAAGAACTTTTGTTATGTTACCAAATTTAAACAAATTTCCATTTTACTCAAATATAAAATAAAGGGTTTTATGGTGAATAAATCAACTGAAATTATACTGAAATAAAGTATCTCAATTATAAAAAGAATTTAAGGATAAATGTTAAATGTTAAATATTAATTTATTTGTTTTAAAATTTTAATATTATTTATTTAAAGCCCACATTGAAGTATATGGCTTCATAAGTAAACTGAATTAAAAATTATTTTTTTATACTTAGAAAGGTATATATGTACAATTATTTTAGAGTGTTTTTGTATTTATCAAGCAGAAGGTATTTTATTTCTTATCAAAATTTAATCTATATAACTAATTATTTTGAATATATAATAAGGAATGTAAAATATAAATTATTAATTTTATTTTGAAAGCAAATTGTTTTATTTTTTATTTATCAGCAAAATACAAATTAAACCTACTAAGAACCGAATAAAAATTTTTAAAAGAATCATGTTACTTTTCAACCCTCTTATTTTTCTAATTATCTCATTTATACGTCAAAGAATTTTCAAATTTAATTAAAGGAAACCTTTTACCTTATGAGAAATTTAAGTAAAAGTAGGGTTATTGTTGAAAAGCTAAAAACTTAATGCAAGATGTTTGTTTGTCTATCAGGTTAAATTATTTAATTATGGAGGATGCTTGGCTATTTATTAATCAGTTATCTAAAATAAGAGAGAGAAAAATTGATATTGAAAAACAAATACCTAAAATGCAATCAAACACTACTAAGACGATTATAAGGACAATATTTAAAATTATTGATGCAAATATACAATACTGATACCTTTTAAAGAGTTTAATGAGCTCTAATAAATTATATTCAATCTAAATAAAAAAGTTAAGTCTAACTATAATTCATTTAAAAAGCCAAAAACCACTAAATATCAAGATTAAAGAAGCAAATATAAATAAACAAATAAACATATATAAATGCCTCCTTACAACTCTCCTCATCTTTCTCCTAAAGCCTTAAATTACGTAAGCAATGGCTCAGGTAATCTTTGATTATTATCACTACAATTCTTATATTAATAAATGCCCCTTAGGATTTTAGTTACGAATAAGTTAGCAAGCTAATACTTTTTAATATTATCATTAGGAAGGGATTCGTATATAGGATTCAATTGTGGAGGACTTCTTGATGCTCCTTCTAAACCTGCTAATTACAGCATAGGTAAGTTATTAATAAAATTGAATTAGTAATAATAAATTTAAATGTGAAAAGGTTCTTTCAGAACTAAAACAGAATGTAGGGGTGTAAACAATTTTTTACCTGCTAAGCATGTACATTATAGATCTGATGGATCAGGGAGAGATA
Source organism: Tetrahymena malaccensis 436 (assembly GCA_000231845.2). NCBI lineage: Eukaryota > Ciliophora > Oligohymenophorea > Hymenostomatida > Tetrahymenidae > Tetrahymena > Tetrahymena malaccensis. The sequence goes on along the minus strand of JH720026.1, from coordinate 283,027 downwards.
AATACATCATGTAAATACTTTCAATAAATATTTTATTTCCAAAATGACTTTATTTATGATAAATAATTTTAATAATATAGAGTAAACGAAGGAGGATTAATAGGTGAAATGAAAAGGTATAACTACATAAATGACTTGAGAAGCTACCAAAAAAGAAGAAAAATTGAAAAAAATGACTATTTCTACTAAACTTAATTCTTCCCTTCTCTGTCTTAGTCTATCAAGAAAGAGCAAATCCATTAGAGCTAAATTTTTAATTCTTAAAGACTTTCTTAGCCCAGATAATTTACAGACCCTTACGAGAATGAGAAAAAGAAAATAACTCTACCTGGCTTAAGAAGAATATATTGAAATTCAAAAAGATTTTTTTAATAAAGAGGTAGGTAGTAAATTTAAACAAACCAAAAACAAACAAACAACAAACAATTTAATAAAAATGGAAAATCAAATCTTCAATCTTGATGTGAATCCATAAAAACATCAATCCATCCCTTGCTTTCTTATACTTAAAAAAAATAAAAATAAAATAATATTTATAAATTCAAATATATCTAAATTGAAATGAATGATATGTATGCATTTATCTATTTATTTACTTCTTTATTAATTAATTTATTGAATGATACACTCAATAACTAACTAAAACACCTCTTCCACTAGAATCACAATTATATGCAATAAGAACTTTCAATGGTTAAAAAATATCAAAAGTTCAGATTAATTATAATATTCCAAAAACCTCAAAATATCTTTGTTTTATTTTGGTTGGCTCATAGAAAATTATGACAAAGATTAATTGTAATTTATTAAAAATATTTGAAGTAAAAAAGATATTTACCAATTTTATAGCCTTAAATTTAATCATAAAACAAAAGATTAAAATAAACAGGCAATAATTAATTTGCCATAAAATTAGATATTCTATTATTTAAGCCTTTTCAAATTAAATGCTCTATTAATAGTTTTTATATTCTTTGAGATTTTCAATCATTATTACTAATTTTAAAATGAAAATTTATATACAGTTTACACTTTTTTTGTGACTTATAGGAAGGTGAATATTTTAATAAATATTTAACTAATATTTCATTAGTCATTTGAGGATGTTTAATAATACATACTCTGGTAATTATATAAGTAAATTTAGTTCATTATGGTAATTTGAAAATTTATGAAAAAGAAAAATTGCAATTTCAAATAAATATTTGAAAGAAAAAAGATGTTTATTTATTTAGTGATGAAAATATTATCATTAAACAAAATGTCAAAATAAGTAATCTATGAATACTACTTTGTAATAATAAAAATTTTAATTAGTTTTATATTATTTTCATTCAAAATAGTTTTTTTTTTCTTTGAGATGAAAATCTATCCTTATCTACTTTACATTTTTAAAATAAATTAACATATAATTTATTTTAATATAAAATTACAAGGCAAACTGTAAACTGTATCCATTTATGTTTTAAGTAAATATTGAACTACTAATAAAAATAAAAATATGTTGTTTAAGTAATTTGAAAATTTATGACGAAGACGAATTGCAACTCCATTTAAATGTTGGAAATAAAAAAAACTATATTACAACAGTAAATTAAATAAATTTAACATTTAAAAGATCTAGAGAAAAAATATTAAATGAATTTAATGAAAATCTTTCAAAAAAGAACAAATTGAATTTTAAAAAGAATCTTGATATAATAATATTCCATTTTGAAATAAAAATAAAATAAATAAATACATGGTCATTTATTTTACTTGGAGTGAGTTTTTTAAATAATAATTTAATTTTGTTTATTCTAATTAAAATATTTGACTTTTATATTTATTTAAATTTTTAGTTTTGTTTATTTGTTTATTAATTTGTTTATTTTTAATCTTTATATTTATTTTGTTATCAAAATTATTTTTAGAGAATTATGATCAAATTTGCTTTTTCAGTAAGTTAGTTCGTAGATTTTTTCTTATTATTACTCATAATTATTAGAAAATTAGATAAGGAATTAAGCAAATTTTATTAATTTTTTTAAACAAAGGCAATAATTTTTTTTATTCATAGATTGTTTTTGAGATAAACTAATTGGTTGGTTTAATTTTATTTTGAGTCATTATTTATTTTAATCTTGTTAAGTAGCTCTATCATTAAAATACTTACCAAATAGTGTTGGAGATGTATTTATTAGAATAGGATTTTGGAAGGTATTCTAAACATTATTGCTTATAAAGTTGTTTTACTGTTAATTTACAAATTAAATATTCTTCTACTTAGCCTTATACTATTCTCTTAAACTTTTTAAATCTTACTTTTGTTGAATCTGATTTTATTATAAAAGCTGCTGTTGCTGTTACTGTTAATTTTATATTTATTGAATTTGCTGTTATTATTGTTGTTGTTATAATAGTTACTATTAGAGTATTTGATGCTATTATTATTGCTAAATAAAATTCTGATGATTAGAATTACTACTTTAATTATTTTCATGAAAAGAAATTCCTCTGTTTTGTTACATATTATTCTGTTGAGAACCCTGTTAAAAAACTTGCAATTAAGAAAAGTTTTCACTAAGATTATCAAATGACTTATTTGAATATCTCCCAAAATAATCTCTTTCATTCAAACTTGAATTACTATTTTAAGATTACTAAAGTGCTTGCTATTATTATTATTAAGCTTGCCCAACAATTTAAGTAAATAACATTCTACCATTGCTATAGCTATTATTATTACTGCTGCTATTCATACTAATGTTATTCTAACTATTATTATTTTTACCAACCAGAAATTCAGGAGAAGCTGCATCTTCAAAAGCTTCCTTACTAAAATTAGTAATTAGCTAAATCTAGTCTAAATCTGATTTATTTTTTTTATTAACTGGAGTAGCTGATTTTTATTATTATTGATATGTTTGTAGTTGTTATTATTATTGTTGCTGTTATTATGACTGTAATGCAAAATCATTTTAATTAAGAACAGAATAAGGTGACTGAGAAGTGTAAATTAGGTCAACACTTTTCTGTTCAAATCTATTAATTTTATTTCTTACGCTACCTGTTTCTTCAACGCCTTATCCAGCATTTTAATAGCTTTAGGTTTATTGATTATTTGATAGACTAATATAATTTCCATTATTTAAATTATTATTGCTATTAATATTGTTACCAATAATACTATTATTGTTTGGAATGTTAATGTTTGTAGAAGAATTTTAAACTTATTGAAGCTAATTTAGTTGCTCGTTCGATTTTATTGGTTGAAAGTGGTAGTTAATTTGCTAATTGTATCCCAATCTTGGGCTATTTCTAGCTGTGACAGATTAAATATGCTATTCAAAAGAAGGGCCATCTATTTTTAGTTAGAATGGGGTTTTAGATCTAGCTTGATTATCGTTTTATTAATTATTTTGGTTGTTTTAAAACTGTTTTTAATATTATATGATTTAATTTTACAAGCTAGAAAAATTACTTATATTTGAAAAAAACTATTAATTGTTGTTATTATTATCTGATAGCATTTCATCCTCAATTTGTATTACTTAATCTTCATTTTAGTTTATCATTTAACTCTCAAACTAGTCTTTGAATTTTGAGAAATGTTATTGTTTTATTTCATTTTAATTTTTAAAAGTTAGTTCGTAATGATTTGGAATTATAGCAGAATGGGTGTGTTAAAGTTGCTAAGATTGTTATTATTAATGTATTTGCTACTTCTAAATTAAATTGTTTTATAAACTTAAATTATGAAGCGAGTGTCCAAATTATTACTGCATATTATTACCTCCTCTCTACGACCTTTATGAGGATTAAATTTATAAAATATTAGGTATTTTGATCTAACTATTTGAACTATTTATATTTCTTGAATCTATTGAACCATTTGCAATATTGCTATTAATCATATAATTTGCCTGAGAATCTTCTATGATATTTTATTCTTAATTGCTTCCCTATGCCAATTTAATGTAGTCATATTTCTAAGCTTGCATATTACCTTCTAATAAAAGTTATCTGAGTTACATGTTTCTGATTTATTATTAAAATTCTTTTTAATCTTAATATTCTTCATTTTATCTGAAATAGATGTGATTTTATGTCATAATTTATTCGCTTTCAGCTGAAATGACACTCTACTAATCAATTATTTGGGTGTAGGATCCTCTAGATTAGTCTTGATTATTTTTTTCTTCTCCTATATCAGCCCCATTGTTATTCTCTTGTATTCCCAGTTCAGATAGCTTTTCTTGTAAATTCTATAGTTTTTCTTTTACTGTTTGTCTAATTAAAATAAATATTTCAATTAATGAATAAATAAGTAAGTTAATATATAAATTACTCCATTTAAATTAAGTGAGTATATTCTTCTTTTTAGTTTTAATACTCCTTTATTGATTCTAAGTAAAGCTGTCTTTACTCATTTTTTTCATCCATTAAGTTGTATAAATTCTCATGAGGACTAATTACAAAAATATAATCAGCATCTTCAATTTAAAATGAAATCTTTGAATATTCATCCTATAAAGAATATCTTCTCTTTTATTGTATTCTCTTAATTTCTTCTTATTGCAGTCCTTTTCGAATACTTTTAATATTTTCTATTTTATTTCTTTACTTTTAATTTATTGTAAACATTTTTTGTAAGCCTTTTTGATAATCATTGATTCTTTCATAGTAAGAATCTATCTTTTTAATCTTATTTTCATGTTGTTTTTATAATATTTTATATTCTGCTCTTTTGATAATCAAAGACTTTTTTTGTTTTTTTATTTCCTAGGCAACTATATTTATTTATTATTAAATTATATTTTCCTCTTCGTTCGTTATTTTCATGAATTCTTAATACTAAAGCTGTTCTTTTTCTATTATTTTCAGCTTCTCTATTAAAACTAATTTTTTTAAGTTAAAAAAACGTCAATTTATTAAGTTAAAAATTAGAATTTAATTTAATTTTAATTATTGAAAAATTAAAAAAATGATTTGAAATTTTGCAAATTTTTAAAATAAATATGCAAATTAAGTTTAAATTCATCCAAAACATTAATGTCAATTATTGTTTTAAAAGATAAAATTGTTATTATTTGCAAATTAATTTTATAACTTAGTTATAGTATATATTTAGACAGAAAATAAGGTGAATCTAAGAAATATATTTATATATTTACTTACAATCATTTTTGACTTTCAATGCAATCCTTTCTTCTTCTACTTATCTCCTAGACTGGTTTATATTCTAAAGAGCTAGTTAGATTCTCTGTTCATCATAAGTGATTTTATTTTTTAAATCATTAATTTCCAATTAAAGTTTTTATACTTCTAGTTAGCTTTGTTAAACCATTAAAGCTTAATCATTATTAATAATTTGTAGCTAATTTGCTGCTTATTGTTACTACATTTGCTAAAAAGTTTATGATTCCATATTTTTGCTAAATTATGATTTTAAATTATTTTGGTTTGATTACATCACAGCTAATTATTGCATAATTTCAGATGGCTACTTTTATAAGACTTGTTAGTTATTTTACTATAAAATTGGCTGCTGGTTATTCAATTGTTAAAATTAATTTTATTAAGAAGCTTATTATTATTAATTAATTTGCTGATTTTATAAAGGTATACTATTCTAAATATGAGCTTAGCTACTGCTTGGAATATTTGAATTTTAGGGTTATTGCTTTTTTTATTGCTTTGAGTTATTCTAAAACATTTTAAACATTCTGTTACTATTAGCTTAATTAACTTTTTGAGAATGAAATTGAGAAACAGGAACCTAAGATAATTGCTGTTGGTATAATTAAAACTACCCTTAATTACTCTACTCTGGAGCATGGCTGAATCCTCTTTCTTCTATATTAAAAATTTAAATTTTATGAGTGTTAATTTTGATTTTTTCAAATTCAATAAAATAAATTAAAAATATTTGTAATATTTTAGATTCTTTAAAATCTTTCTTTATCTTTAATTTTAAAAATGCATTGATAATTTCTTATGGTATTTTTATTAGTATTTTAAAATTCTCCCTAAATTTTTTATTTGTTAATTAATTAATTGGCTTCAGTTTAAAATTTTGTTTTTGTTTACTGATATTCGCTTAGTTTAGCTATCTGAATGGAGGGTACAGTTCTCTCCGCTTAGTGGATTCCAAATCATCAAATGACTTCTTTTTGTAGTGGCCTTATATCTCAATCAATTATTCAAAATCTTCATCAGTTTGTTCAAGCATTTTCTAATATTCCTTATCTTTATTTATTTACATCAAACAAAATTAAATGATTTCAATGAATGAATTGTTTTTAATTAAAAATGAAATATTTTTTATATTTAATACAAATTAAACAAAATACCTGGGTTATTTTGTTTAGAATAATTTGTTTGCATAGTATTATCTGTATTCATTCTTATTTTCCCTTCATCTTATTGCTGTATTTGTTTTATTCTGCTGCTAAAATGCTTGGGACTTAAATTATTAGGATTACTGCTTTATTGTTGCTTAACATGAGACTAATTTTGTTGCTCGTTAAGCTACTTTTAAATTAAGCGATTGATATTCTAATTACTACTTTTTATCTAATGTCTAAACTAAACTTTATAGTAAACATAACCTATGACTGTATTGTCTTAACTTAAAATTTGCTTTTTGATTGTCTGCTATGATTAAACAGTTAAAACATCTAATGCTGCTTATCCAATCTATTAATAATTTAAATAATTTGTAAGCTTTGAGTGAATTTCTCATCTAATTAAATCTAATATCAAATCCTATTACCAGAATTTTATTTTAAAACTGACTTGGTGACTGCTAAGGAGGAAGCTAATTTATGTGGTAAAGTTTCATAAACAATTTATTCATTTATTGCAAATTGCAGCAATCAAATTCAAAAAACTATTTTTAAAGTAAAAAAGGCAAGTTAAATATTTCATAGCTAAGATTTAGAAATATTAAAAGATGATTTGAAAATTTACTTCGTTGAATATGGCATTGAATGGATCTCTATATTAGTTTGTGGCATTAAACTTAATCTGGTTACCTAGTTAAAGTGAAAAGGAAGGCTAAAAAGACTTGATATTAATATTTGATGATATTTCTGTCCTCAAAACCTCTACTTAAATGGATTCAATATCAAATATATTCTGAAGCTGAATGGCTTAATTCTGCTATGACTTAAATTCATCTTTAATCCCATTTAATTTTTTCTGTAAAAATAGATTTCCATGGTCAGCAGATGTCATTTCCTGCTTTTTGTTATTTTCCTTTACAGAAATTATCTTTTCTAATGTATTGCTGCTTAATCTCTCGCTTTTAATATGACTAACTTACTTGCTTGCTTTAATTTATCAAATCCTAACCAAAAAATCAGATTTAATTAATTGCTTTTCACAAACGCTATCAAAAATCATTTAATGCACCCAATTAGTATTTTTATTTACTGTTTATTATTTTTGTTTTCATGATAATCTTTTTTATTGCTTCAGTCATTATTTTTTTGAATCCAGCAATTAGACTATGCTTCAACACACAAATACCAAAAAAAATTTGAAAAACTAAGCCATATATTTAAATTTCCAAACTTACAAGCACCGCATAAGCAATTAAGTGTTGGCAAACTGTATTTTATTTTATTTATTTTTAATTTTTGTCATTAACGTTATTATTAAAATAATATTCATCATAAAACATATTTTAAATTTTTCAAATAATTTTTTAAACAGTTTTTAAAAAATAAATCCTTCAAATTTAGGAATACTTACTTATCATATTAAAAAACATGAGAGACAATCCTTTTTATATAAATTATTCTAAAAACAATTTTAAATAAATAAAAGTTAAAAATTTTAAATATTGAAAAGTAGATAAATAAATATGTTAAGATCTTTTTTAAATAGATTGTCTTAAATATGCTAAATAATACCTTAAATACTTAGTAAGAAATATATTTAATAGTTACATATTATCATTATGTTATTTTTTTCTTTCTAAAAGTTTTAATTAACATTAAAGTAAATTTACAAAAAAAATTTTTTAATGAAGGATTTAACTATTTATTCAAAATTTATCAAAAAAAATAAAATAAATTTTTAGATTTTGATTTGAAATTAATTGAATCAAATTTAATAAAATACTAAGATATTTTTTGATATAAATAATACATTCATTTTAACAATCCAAAACTTGTAAAAATGTTAGTTAAATTTAAATTATTGTATTAAGACCTAGACAATAAATCATCCACTGTTTTCTTTTAAATATTAAAAATTAATTAATAAAATGAATTCAATAAAAAAGATAGATTTTGAGTTACTTTAATTGTTTTTATTTTTTCTATAGTCACCTTTTGAGTATTTTCTTATTCCCTTTAAATTAATTAAAAATCTATTAAAAACTACTTTTAAATTATTCTTAAATTTACTCTTTTGTAATATCAAACATTGATTGAATAGCAAGAAGCTTTTAGTTCAAAGTGAAGCTACTCATTTTTTATTATTTTGCTTTACCTACTAAAGAAATTGAGTGAGTATATTCAAATTCTTCGTTATCAACTTGGATTGCATTCTCCTCGAAATTACTAATTAGCTCTTTAACAACAAGAGCTATTTTATTTTTAAGTTAAATGTAAATATCATTTCCACATTCGCATCTAAGAATTTAAGCTGCATCGGTATTTTCCTTAAGGATACCAGTAAAAAGGAAATCTTTATCACATTTTTTACAATTTATTATTACACGAGGAATAGATGTTAAAAATTGATTTCTTTTGCTCTTCAAGTTAAGTATATTTTCAGCACTTAATTCATTATTTCTAAATTTATTTTAATTCAAAATTAACATTTTAATAATTAGATAAATTAATTGATTTTACTAACTAACATGCTAGACAGAGTAGTGAACTTCAAGAATACTTGCAATTTCTTGAAGATTGATTCCTTCAATTACTTCTACCATTCTTTTTATAGGTTCAAAAAGTTAAAATCTCTTGTAATACTAAAAGTCTATTTCCAAGCTTTTACTTTATGTGATAAATTCTTAAGGACTGTAAGCTTTGTCTACTAATCTGCTCTGTTTAATCAAATAAATTTGTTATTTCAATAATAAAAAAATTTTTTTGTCTCTAAGCAATCATTTTTTAATATATTTTCTTGAAAAAAGTATTTATAATCAACAAAATTTTTTTTCATTTAAATTTTAACTTTATTAAAAAGTAATTTTATAAAGATTTTTAATCTCCTAAATAAATTAAAAGCTTTATTTAATTATTTATTTAAGATAAAAAATATAGTTTGCTTTAATTGGTATCTCTAAGCAAGAAAAATTATAGGATCTTTTTTTTTGTTTGGAATGGTAGGTAATGCATTAGAACAAAATTTTTTTTAATCTGATGTAATTTAAGAATAACTTACAGAGTTTTCATTTTTGCAAATGATATAATTGATAATTTAATTGACGTATGTTTGAGGGTCAATACCTTTTTCTTAAATCATTCTTTGAGCAACAGCTACGTGAGGAAGATTCTTTTCACCGTATTAATCTACTCTCTTAGTTAAACGCTTTGTGATATAGTAAGAACTATTTTTAATGTTCTTTTAATTTATTTCATCATCTGTTTTTTAATAAAAAATATAGTAAATTTCAAAACGTTTAATTCATTAATTGATTACTCAGCTAAACTAAATATTTCTTGATATCATCTAACATGTTTTCACTGCTTTTACTCTCCAAAATAATTTCTAGAATTTTGTTACCAGCATCTCTGGATAATTAACACCAATCTCTACGAACGACGTCGATACCTAAATATAGTTTTAAATGAAAAATATAATTCGTGATATAAATTAATTAATCACCTTTAATTTCTTTTTCTAGCTTTTCAGGGGCATTTGTATTTTTTACTTCTTCCCAGTTTGCGACCTTCAAAGTAGCATATTTTTTCTTTCTCAACAAAAGCATATTCTTGAAAACACCATCAATGTCCAATTAAAGTTTTTTGTATTTACTATTGACTTTTATTTTTATGCTCAAACCTGTTTTAACTGCTTCAAGGAATTCGTTTGTGCCAGGTTTTATCATCAATGAATCTGTATCACCATAGATTACAGAATATCCCATTTCTTCTACAATTTTCTTTGAATCAAAAAGAATATGTCTACCTATAGCATTCATAATTTATTATAAATTTTTATGAGCAAATATAAAAAAAGATAGATAGTTAGATACCTTTAGCTGTAATAAAGGAAGCAAGAGGCATAGCATAGAAACGAGAAGAGCTGAAACCCAAGCAACCATACATAGAGTTCGCAACAAGCTTGAAAGCTTTCTATTTGATATCTAAAGTTTCGATTATTTAAGGGTCTTTTTGGCCTTTGATTTAATTCTTTACAACTTTTCTTTGCTCTACCAAATATTATAAAATGGAAGGAAGAGGAGCTATTCCTTTAATAACTTCTATGGTTGGGAGAACATCATGAGTTTAAACAACCTATTCGTTGTCATTGTCTTCATCGTCTTCATCTTGCATTTTATTTTCTTTGCTATTTTAATTCTTTGAATATTAAATAGCAGCCTTTTTATTTCCCAAGAAAGGAGCCATTTGCATCTCAAGAGGAATAGGGTCTCTCACGCAAGTAGTAAAACAAACATTGAATTCTTAAATAATTGAAGGATAAAGAGAGTTGAAATCTAACAGTACTATGTATTCATTGTACAAACCTTTCTCAGGTTCAAATACTTAACCACCCTTGTATTTGTTTTCTCTCTTTTTAGGATTTTTATTTCCTTGAACTTAATCCTCATCTTCTTCATATTGCTTTCTAATTTAAGCATTTTTGTGCTTCTTTTTATATGATTCTGGCAGATTCTTAAAATTATCAGGATAAACGTAGTTCAGCTTTAAATTTCAAAATAATAAAAAATAGTAACTTAAAAAATCATTTCATTTAATAATTACTTAATTAAATTTATGAAGGAGAAGCATTTCATTTCTTTCTGCTCTTTAGTTTTAGAGGGAACCCATCCAAATATTACCACAAATTGAAGTAAGTTACTTGGTAAGAGGGATAATCTACAAATGATACATAATCCTAAGAGTATATTCAATATCCTAATAAGTGTCATCCACTAAACTGTTAAGCAATTTATATGTCGCGAATTTCTGTTGATATGTCTTTGCTTCTATTCTAGGACTAATTTATATATTCAAAATATTATTTTAATTTGTTTTATTTTTAATATAGAAAACTCAATATTTAATTTATGAATATTCTTTCAAAAAATTTAGCTAAAACTTTATTTAAATTTAGTTTTTTATCATTTAAGTATTTGCAAATCTTTAATAATTCGAGATCTTTATTTTAAATTTTATTTATCTGTTGATTAAAGTTAAACAAACTTTAATTGCCTTTTGGTTTATATGAAAAATTAAATAATATTTTAGTTTTATTCTTACATTTCGAATTTGAATAGCTTCTAAACCAAAGCTTCGAGAGTATATTCAACACAGTTAACAAATTCTTGAGAACTCAATAAAGTGTCTACTAAAAGACGACCCTTCATTGCCATCCTTGCTTTGAAAGTAGAAGAACCATATTTTGGAATGTCAGATGAGCCAATGTTTATAAGCTTAGATAACAAATTCCATTTTTTGATTCCTTTTTCACGGATTCTAGTGAGAATTATTTCAAAAGTAGTAGAATATAAATCGTGAGCAACTACAATATCAGGATCGATCTCATTAAAATGTACTAAAAACTACTCTAAAAGGTTCATTTCATTTAAACAAAATTTAGTTGTTTCTGGTAGAGTACCCTTTTTGGTAATGCTATCTTATTTTTTAGTAGGATCAACGTGAGTTATGAAGGAAATACTCTTAAATTAGGAAAGTTCATCTTTGTTTGAGTTATCAATATTGATGCCTTCATGGTATTTCATATTTAAATTAAAAATTTCCTTTTTGTATTCCTTCTTCTTTTAAGTTAGTATCATTTGCTAGCTAGTTTTAAGGGAAATGCAAACAACACTCAAGGGAGGAGTAGGTAACTATTATTGTAATACTTGTATATTTGATTAATTAGTATAATCTACTCTAAATTCTAATTTTCTATTTGTTATGCATGAAGTAGTATCCTTAACATTTTAAAAGCGTACCCAACATGGCCCATTAATTTTCTTTGTAATTAGGAATGTTTCTAAGGCACTGTAAGTAGAACCAACACAATAAGAAAAATATTATCCTTTTGTGTCAGGACTGATCACTTCATATTCATAAGACATAACTACTTAATACCATTTGCTTTTACCTCTTGGAATAGGTAATTCAAAAGCATAGTTTTTATCAACAAAAGCACCTAAAAACTCTACGGTTTTACGTGATGTTTATTCCTTCTTTAAAAGCTCTGCAATTTCATTTTTAATTTGCTTAAATAAAAAATAAAAATTAATATTTCAAAAAATATGTTTAATTTAATTTATTTTTTTATTTTTATCATAATATTTAAATATTTTGAATCGCTATTTGCTAAGAATCGCTGCTGTATCTATAAAAACTTATCTAACTTAAAATATTTTTATTTATGCTTATTTTTTTATTGGAATAATATTTCTCTAAATAAAAAGACAAACTCCTTTTTTTAGAAAGTTATTTAATTTTTAATAATAAATTTGTCATTCTTCAGTTCTTTATTGCTAATTATTTTAGCATTTTTATATAATTTATAAATGAACTATAAATGCTACCTGCTCAGTAACAGTGTCTGAAGAAGGATAGAAGAAGAGATTTCTAATAATAGTATCAATTTAAATAACACAAGTATCAAAAGCATTAGTTTGCTTATTTTAAACTTTGGCAAATGCATATATTTTATCTGGTTTAACCTAAGCATCATAATAGTAGTCATATAAATAAGCATCAACAGAACCTATTTATTAAATATAAAATATAAAAAATTTGCAATAAATGAACATTTCTTCTTATTTACCATCTTCGTTTTTATAGTCATTGATGTTTTTTACTTAAGAAATAGAAAGATTAGTCAAATTAATTTCTGTATTGTTGACTTTGCTCTATTTTAGGCTTTCATTTGCTAATTTAGCCTTCTGTGCTAAGTTCTTTAAATTCTAAAATTCAGAAATACTGTCAACTGTATTACTGTCATCAGAAAAATCTCTGTTGATTGCGTTTAAAATATTTTAATCTATCTTCCCTTTACTACTATTTGCTGTCTTAGAAGAGGCACAATCTTCTTTTAAAATGTTTTTTATTTCTTAGCTGACGCGCTTCTTTTCCTCTTCTTCCCTTTTTTCTTATTCTATTGAAATGGATTACTAAAAAGTATATTCAGCAATATTCTACCTAAAAGTTCTTGTTCTTCTTAAAGAAGCTGTGCTTCTTCTTACTCAATTTTTTTTTTCCTCTCTGCCAACTTCATGATTTCTTCAATATCAATATCTGGAATCTACTTGCTAGCAGCTTTTTTCTTATTATTAGTAACAGCTGTTGTGTTTGTATAATTTAAAATAGTATTCTTAGTCTTCTTCTTTTTATTTAACTCCTCTTCCTCTTCAATTTCTTGGTCAAATTCATCTTCTACTTCTCTGTACTTCTTTTTATCTGTATATTTAAATTATAAAATGGCTATCTATCTATTTCTTTATCTGAAATTTTAAATTTCAGCTTTATTTTGAATAGCTTACATTTTTTATCCTCTGTTTTTTATTAAAAATATGTTAAAAATATTATAAATAACTCATTTAATAAATTTAACCTTAAGTGTCATCAATAAAGTCATCTTCTTCTATCTACTCATCATCATATGGCTCAATATCCATGTCATCATCAAAGCGATTATTCTTTGAATGCTGTTTCTAGTTATGTTTGATAAAATAAATTGATTGATATCCCTAATAAAAGAACTCGATTATTTACGAGCTTGTTTTGCTTTTTGACTTCTTTGTTGAGCTTCTCTAATCTTGTTAATTTGTCACTCATTTTTAAGAAATAAATCTATAAATAACTAATATATTAATTATTGTTATTGCTACTTTGTTATCTAAATTATTTTAATTTAAACAATATTTGATTAAGGCAAATCTTTTCATCAATACAAACAAAATTTCTGCCAATTCATGGCTCATTATATATTTTAACTATATCAAATAATTAAAAATAGTTGCCGGATACCAAACTGTAAATTTTTGAAATTTTAGCGCTAAAAATCATTGGTGATATTTATTCTTTAGATTACTAACTAATATTAGCGCTTGAAATCAAAATATTTAAAGTTTCCTATTGATCAATCAAGTAGAACAATCAAATAATATAATTTATTTAATTATTGAATAATATTTTCATTCCTATTAAATTTTTGCTACCTCGAAAATTCTAATTTACATTTAAATAAATAGTAATATATTTTATTTTTATGTTTTGTCTTAAATTAATAAATAAAATTATTTAATAAGAACTAAATTAGACTAAATAAAAATGAAAGTTTATGGTGGTTTAAATAAAACTGCTAATCAATTATTTAAAGCTTTTATTAAATTAATAACTAATATTAATTATTCTTATCTAAATTATAAATTAAAATGTAATTAAGAACTTTTAAAAATACCTCTATTCTAGCTGTTATTATTTTTTGAAAAATAAATTTAATATAAAATAATTTTAATTATCTTTTTAATAAACTTTTTTATTTAATATTTATTAAAATAGTTAAATTTTTATTTTAATATCATTCACCACAAAAATGCAAATAAATAGATAATTAAGTAAACAAATTATTTTAATTAAATTTATTGGATGATTGATTTCATTTTGAAATTATATACATCACTTTTTAATAAATCTATCAATTAGATTTATCATCATCTGGATCGCTTGAGCAAGCCTCATGATTTACCTATCCTTCTTCTTCAGCCTCATCCCTTATTTAATCTTACAGTATTTGATCAGCTTTCTTAGAGTCATTATAATTTTTTTCTATTTCCTCTTTTCTCTTTTTAAATTCTTAAAATTCTTCTTCATTTAACTTCTTCAAAAGAATACGATAAGGTCTAATACTTAATTAAGGTTTATCATTTTCTTCTACTATGAAATACTCAGGTTTTTCTACTGGGCTTTTAATCTTTTCTGGATTTACTCTGCATTAAAAGACCATCCTATAGGCTTTATCACCCAGAATAATAGGTGTTGAATAACTACCTGCTATATCTGCATTATCAGTTAAATAAACACATTTACTGCTCTCATTTATAACTTTACCGGTAATTCTGCATGTAGCTCCTTTAAATTTGTGATGAAAACCTGATTTAAATCCTTCTTTTGAAATTCCTTCTACACCATGAATAGAAGTGCCATGATAAAGCACAACCCATTGCTTCTTATCATCATAATCTTTTCTATTTCCATAATTTCCTATCCAGTCAGTATCTTTATATTTAGAAATATTTAAACCGAAGCCTTTCCATCCTACTGCAAGGTGATAACGTTACCTTTGATATTCATTGTCATGATGGAATTTAATGAAACCTCTGTAGGCTATTTTTTGTTTAGGCCATTCACAGTTAAAACGTGAATCACAATTCTATGGTGTAAGAGTTGCGTGTTCTAATAAACTGTGTAATTTCAATTCAGCACCTGTATATTTGCCTTAATTTTTAAGAAACTCCATAGCCTAATTTTGATTGTTAGCAGTAAAAACAGCATCATCTTTTAATTTATATTCGATATTAATGGAACCTTTAGTTAAAGCAAATATAACTATATCCTAAGGTTAGCATCCATGAGCTTGAGCAAGGTTTTCTTTTAATTCTTTAACAAATTTATCTTTTTCATCAGTTAAAACTGAATGGTTAAAATTAACTTTTTCATCATCTTGTATTTTTAATTTCATATATGATGAATTCTAAGATTGACCTATTTATAGCATACTTTATTTATATTATTGAGTGACATCTTGCTCTACCTTTTAGTCTGACACAAACAATTCAATTCCTTATTACTCATAGTATTACTTCATAGCTACTAAAGGTACCAAGGCAAGACGATTTTGGTTTTCTTCTGAGCGTTAATTCGTTAAGAACTGTTACTGCAATTGATTACTATTTTAGTTTAAATCAACAACCTAATTTGCTTAAGAAAATGTAGTTTAAGTTTAAAAGTTTTTTTAAATTGGAGTTTGGTCTGTTGTTAATTTAATATCATCAAAATCTTAAAGTATATCATCTATCTTTTTTTCAATTTCTTGTGTTTTCTCTTTTTTCTCTTCAATCTCCTCTTCCTTTATTTCTACTTTACAAACAGCATGCTTAATTAAAAACTCAACCTCATCAGCTTTAATATTTTCTTTGTCTAAATCTGGATTCAATTCTTATAGATCTTCCTTCAATTCATCATATTAAGGAAGTTAAGTCACATCTGGGATAACAAGAGGTTCATTATGAATCTGCTCAGCAGGAGAAGACGGGTTTTCATTATTTTATTTGTTATTTTAAAAAATAAGTAATTTAATAACTTCTTCAGCTTTTTATTTTATTTTTTGTTATTTCTATTGGTGCTCTTCAAATTATTTTTTGAAAGAACATCTATTATCAATTCTGTTGTCTTTACATTAATTTTCGTACTTGATAAGTTCATTTCTACTGCTAAACAGAGGTTCCTCTTCTGGGATTTCCAAGATTTCTTCATGATCTTCAAACCTGTTCTTAAATTCATATTTATCTGAAATAATACCTTATTATTATTTATAAATATCGCCTTATTCATTTAATTAAATGAGGTAACCTGTTCCTTATTTGTCATTAAAATTTCCAATAAATCCAGTTTTAATGTCTCGAGTCCACCAGATTACTAAACCCTTCCCATAAAACATATTATTATGAAACTAACCAGCGTATATATTCTTTTTTATGTAGGTTTACAAATAACCTAAACCGCTCTACTTTCCATCAACAAACTCTCCTTCGTACCTAAAAATATTTTTAAATAAGATTAATAACTTATTGCAAATTCCATTCAATAAAAAAACATTAATCAACTAGATTTGTAGACTTTCTAATCAAATATTTGCAAAATTTAATTAATTAATTCAGGATTTGAAATGAATTCCATTCAAAAGTTTGTTTGTTTTTTTAAAGAAAAAAACAAGTTAAATCAATACATAAATAAATCATAATTTTAAAAATAATTTACCTATCTCCATTCTCGTATATAGCTACTCCAACTCCATTTTGCTTGTTATTTAACCACTAGCCAATATATTTAGCTCTATTTGAGTAAATTTAAAATCCATTTAAAAATCTGGATATTTTGTTTTAGTCACTTGTTTCTATGAATTTAAAATTCTCAGATTATTCTGAGTTTTACCTTGAGATACTTATTTACTATAAATCTTAGTCTAGACTATTAAGGCTAAGTAAACTTGGCAGGCTTGTTAATTTTTTTTCTTTTTCTTTTTGTTATGGGTCTGATAAGAGATTTTCTACTTTTTTATCTTTTATCAAACCAAAGTAATCAAATCCCTCATAAATTGCTTTGTCTTGTAAACATGAAATTTCTTCCATAGTTAATTTATAGTTGGTTTTTTCAATGCCAAAATAGTTAATAGAACTATATTAGTAAATTTTATCATAATTAATATCCAAGTACCATCCAAAGTCTAAGTAGCTCTTCATAGAAAAACCAAAAAATCCAGGCTAGACCAAATATTTATTTGAATAGAACTCTTTTTTGAATTAATAGAGTTATTTTATTCTTTCAGGAGGAGAATTTAGTAAATACTCACAAAGAGCAGCAGTAAATCCAGAACAATTAGCGTACTAATTGATTTTCCAAACTTCATCTTAATAACAATTAATATTTTGATGAATTTAATTACCATTTTGGATAGAATGATCATAATAAATATTTGTCCTATTTTCTTTGTCGCTCATTAAAATGCTGATATTATAGTAATCAACTTTGAATCTATCAAATTGAATCGAATCTAAAAATTATGATGCTTAAGGTGATTCAATAATTAAAAGCAACTATTTTTTGTGCTTGAACCCCTTTAAAAATCTTTTCCATACTTTGATTATATCATGGATAGTTAAAATATAAACTTTTTAGCCTACTTAAAAACCCATGCAAGGTACTCCTTTAGTTATTACTCCGCTAAAGTAAATTACAAAGCCATCAGCTTCCATATCTTAGCTATTTTTGTTAAAAAATTCATTTATTATATCTAAGGGTTTGCTTTCATTTTAGACATCCATGCAATATTAATATGATGTGATAGAAACATTTTATAATCCAGAAATTCCGCTTGAAACTTCGTAATGATAAAATACTTTTTTTATTTTTTCGACATCCTCTTTCACTCTTACTAACTTTTTCTTACGAATCTCAATCATTTTTTTATATTCTTCAGAATTTTCATCAATAATTATAAAATCAACATTATTTTTTATTTCTTAACTGATTTATTATTCAGTCATAAAGTCTGAATTAAGAAATAAATAGCACACTTTTTTCAGTCTACGCCTTTTGCCCAGGGGTTGGAGCATAGATACCATTCTTGACATTCTGAAATCGTCAAAAATTGAGTTATCAATATTGACTTGTTGCTCAATCATTTTAAATTAAATGTTTCTCTAATAATTTAATTTAAATTGTTTAAATTATTATTTTTTTAGATTTTTTTTTGTTTAAAATGAATCCAAACTCATTGATAACAAAATCATCAAAAGAATAAATAACTAATAAGTATCTTATATACAAATTTAAGTAACAATCACAACTTTGATCCTTTAAAATACGTATAAATTAATTCTTCATTTTTAAAAAATACGCATTTTTATTTTATATTGATAAGTATTTATCAACTTGTGCTAGATAGATAATTAAAACACATGGCTATTAGATTCAGAAAAGTTATATTATAATTCGAAGTAAATTAAGTTAAGGCTTAAATAATAATTTCGACTTTGTTCATTTAATTTTGAAGAATAATCTCTAAATTTAAAAGTAATAAGTAAACAAATAGTTTTCGATTAAATCCCATCAATTATTCTAAAACACACAGACAGACGCCTTCAATCTCACTTAAATTCAAATTTTTTTTCAATTATTTTTTTTCTTATTTAAATTACTTAGAAAATTAGTTAATTAGTCTGGGTAATTTATTTTTTGTTTCATACGTAAATTTTTGGATCAATTTTTGATGCAATAATTTGAAAAGACTAACGCTTAAGTATCATCATACAAAATAACTTTTATCTCACCATATACTTAATAACTAGTGTAACAATAATTATCTAAATAATTATTATTATCTGATATTTTATTTATCTTTAAATAGAACTTCTGCAATAAAAAGCTCTATAATGAATTAATGATATTCTAGGCACATAATATATAATTTAATCATGGATGGATTAAGGTCTTTTATAATTTTTAAAACTTTTATTCTACATGTTCACTAAATATCAATAAATCTAAACCTTAATTAAAAAATTGAGAGAATATTTATCTATTTTCAACAGTTTAAAAAGTATATAATTAAAGATTAGTTTCCATTATTTAAAAATAACTTTAAAAATAAAATTAATGTTATCGTGAATCCATTTTTATTTTATTTTTTTCTGGTTATTATTTAAGTTCTCTATTTAGAAAATTATTAATTTTTATTAGGAAGTGTAATTAAATTAATAAATTTAAGAAATTTAGTATGAAAAGCTATTAAATAGGTATCAAGAATTTAAAATTAAAATAATTATTTTTTATAAATTTAATTCAACATAAAGTTAATTATTAATTTTTTAATATTTATTTTTCAAATTAAAAAATAGATAGAAGTAAGCTAATATTTTTATTAAACATTAAATTTTTATATTATCTATACACCTAGAATGAAGTATAAGTTCTAAAAAAAAATATTAATATTATTATTTTAATATTAATTGTAGGGTGTCTTTTATAATTTTTTTATTAATTTTAATAATAAAGGTATTAACAATAAAGTGAGAATATTATTATTAGATTATTTAGAAGCTCAAATAACTAAATGATATTTTTATTTATTTGAATCTGACAAAAAGCTGTTGAAATACTAAAATAAAGACATTCTTGTTATTCTAAAATGATTTATAAATTAAAAGGATGCGGAAATTATTTTTTTATTTGATAAATTTATTATTCATTTTCAAATAAAATTATATGCAAAAAGAAACAAGCGATAAGATAAATAAACAAAAAAATAATAATTTTTTAGATAGAAATCTGAAGTTGTTAGAAAGAAATTCTTGTTAGAAGACATTTATTTGTTTGTTTATTTATTTATTTAGTCAAGTATTTGAAAATGGAAATAAAAAATAAAATATCTTTTTTCAGAAAATAAAAATTAGGAAGAAGGGAGAAGAACTTAAAAGAAAAAGTTTTGGTTTGGCTTAAATATCAAAAGAAATAATTGAATAGTATATTATTGATTAAGATATTCATCAAAAAAGGTTGATAGATAGATAGATAATTGAATTAATTAAAAAGAAACTTACTTACAATATACAAAAATGTTTAAATTTACTTAGAAAAGCTTAGCATTTGGAGCTACCAAAGCAAATAATATTTTAAGGGGAATTCAAATATAAAGATTTGCCACTAAGAAAGTTGTTCCTAGCAACCTTGATTAATATGATGTCATTATTATTGGTTCAAATATGGGTGCAGTACTTGCTCGCCACATAAATGAAATTACAAATGGTAGAAATACAGTTTTCGTGGCCAGTAGCAGCTCAATTAGAGAACAACATCATTTGAGAGTTGCTTTTGAATTAGGAAGCTGCAAAAAGGAAAATTACATTTTGGATACAAAATCAATTATTACTCCTTTTATTCCTCATTCTGATGGTATTAGAGTCAAAGAGATACATCCTGAATCTAATACAGTAGTGCTAGAGAATGATCGCACTATTTAATACAAAAGATTAGTTATTTCTACAGGTAAATAGCTACTTTTTTTGATGAATAATTTTATTTTGTTCTATTTTATCAAGCTAGATAATTATTTTATTAATTATAACGTAACTATAAGCTAGATAAACGAATTGGCTTTAATGCCACGATAATTTATTATTCTTGAGTAAAAACAACTTTTTTTAATATCAAAAAGGATTACAGAATAATTTCGAAGCAATTCCCGGTCTTAAAGATGCTGTTTATGATTAAGATCATCCTGGTACTGTTTTTAATTTTATATTTAAATGATAAACTTCATAGCATTATAAAATATAATGAGCTTTAACCAAAAAAACGATCAAAAATTTTAATAATAAAGCGTATCTTTTTAATTAAATCAGCATTCTCTCCTTATGATGTGACTGGAAAATAAGCTAGTGTTAAAGATCCTTATTATTGGTATAACTTCCATGGTAATTTTATTTAAATCATTCAAATGTTTTAAAAATATCTATTCGCAATTAAAATAGGAGGAAAATGCATATTCTACATCCCTAAATTCCCTATTAGAGGAGAAAGTAATAGATTTTTTATTTCAAATATTTTAGTGTATTTTCACAAACTTTCATTTAAAAAATTAAAGTTCAAGAATATAACTTCTTAGTTGCTTATGATCAATGGGTAGAGAACCAAAAGAATAGTAATTTTCTAATAAATCTCTTTAATTTAAACTTTACCTAATTTAAAATAAAACATGAATAGTGAGCTAGAAAATTGATATTGAATTCACTATAGTAAATGCAAACGATTCATTTTCTTAATACAGCAAATAAGCTGATGAATACTTTAGAGAAGAACTCAAAAAAAGAGGAATTAAGGTTTTATACAATACTGAAATTGAGAATCTTGACAAGCTTAAGAGATAAGTAACTGTAGTTGGTAAAAATGGAGCAAAGACTGTTGAAAAATATGATAATTTATATTCAATTATTCCCACAAAGGGTCATGAATTTTTGTAATAGGCTAATCTCTGTAATGAATAAGGTCTTCTTAACGTTGATAGCCATACCCTCTAGCACAAAAAGTAATATAAAAACAGCTTAGTTTTAAATCTAAAAAAATATAAAATAATAATTAGATTGAAATTGCATTATAAAAAGCTAGAAAAAATTTTTTTAAATGAAAATGATAATATAAATTACTATCCTTTAACATACATTTTATAAATATAATTAATTAAAATTTAAATAGATACAAGAATATCTTTGGCTTTGGAGATATTGTTGATGTTCCTACTACAAGAAGTTTCTTTGGTACTTAAGAATAACTTAATGTAGTGAGACAGAATGTTATTCGTAGTTTGCACGGATAAAGCTTGACTGCTTAGTATTTTGGTTAATCTAAGACTCCTTTGTACATTGGTAAGAATAAACTTACTTTTGTTTCTTAAAATTATGATAAGCCTACCAAATTCAGTATGCTTGATAAAGAAGGAAGACACATTTGCTATTTGAGAAACTTCATTTATAGTCATTTCTATTAGTATATTAATACTGCCTATTACAAGTTCGCTATATGGGGTAAACCTTACTTTTTATGGCCTAAGACTTATCACTCTAGCTCTAAGGAAGTTAAAAGTGGCTCAGAAACTCATACAGAGCACTCTGAAAAGAAATAATCCAGTAAATCTGTTTAATAATATACATACAAACCATAAGCATAGTTTGCTTGCCTTGATGTAATTTCTCCCGAAATTCAAGCTCAATACTTTGTTGTTAAAGATCCTTCTAAAGGTGTTTAGAATATTTTTAAATAAGAACTCAGTGAATAGTAAAAGTAAGCAAGAGAATAAGAGGATAGAGTTAAAAAAGCTGAATAAGAATAAAAGAAAAAGGAGTAATAGTTGAAGAGAGAAAAAGAAGAAAAGGAGTAGAAAGAAAGAGAAGAAGAATATAGAAAGAAGAAAGAATAAGAAGAACTTGAGAGAAAGAGACAAGAAGAAGAATAAGAAAAGAAGAGATAGTTGGAACTTTAAAGATAGAAAGAAGAATAAGAAAGATAGAAAAAAATAGAATAAGAGAGACTTTAATAGGAAGAACATGAAAAATTAAAAAGACAAGAATAAGAAAGATTGAGATAATAAAAATAAAAAGAAGATGAAGAAGCTCTTTTGAAATAATAACAACTTGAAAAGTAGAAACAAGAAGAGCTCGAGAAGTAATAAAAGCAATAAGAAGAAGCAGCAGAAGCTGATGCAAAGGAAGATGAATAATCATAATAATCAACTTCTAATCCCTCAAGTGAAGGTGAAAGTCCTAAAAAGAGAAAGGGCAGACCTAAAAAAGAGAAAAAGGATTGACTGATTGATTGAATCATTATTCTGATAATTAGTTTCTAAAATAATTTATGTATTTATTTATTTTTTTATTCAGTGACTAAATCATAAATTTAATTAATTTCTTCAGTCATTTATTCAGTTAAATTTTAAATTTATTTGGATATTTTCTTCATTTAATTCATAAATCTTTTAATCCATGCAATTTATTGATATTTTGTATTCTTTAAATGCAAAAAAATTAAAATAATAAATTAAGTTATTGATCTGGAAGTAATTAGTAATTAAAAATATTCTATTTTATCTTTAATTTATATAAAAAAGATTTGTTTAATCTTAATTCTGATGATTAATTTCTAAAATAATTTATGTATTTATTTCTTTTTTTATTTAGTGACTAAATCTCTCGATTTTTTCAGTAAATTCTTTTTTAAGGCTATAAATTTATTTATTTATATAATTTGTTGAATTTATTAATTGGTGGATTATTTCCATCCATGCAATTTTAAGATTGTTTCTTTTGATTTAAGATTTTAAAAATTGATATTTTGTTTAGTTTTAAATTCTATAAAATTAAAATAACAAATTAAGTTTAAAAATTAATAATGAAAGTTGTTTAAAAAATGTATAACTTTCTAAGATATACAATTAAAAATATTTTAAAAAGCATAAATTTATTATGATAAAATAAGATAAATATCTAATAATTATTTAAAATAATTCTATCGTGTAAGTTTAATTTTAGAAGAATTATTTGTATTAAAAATAAATAATAATTTATCTAATTTGATTTTTCAAATACTCATAAAAATTAATTGAAGGATATTTATTCGTTTAAGGTTATATAAAAGGGCTATTTTAGTTAATGAATAATAAGGAGTTTATTTAGAATGAAAAGAAGCAAAACAAGGTTTTATTCGACCTGAAAGAATGCGATGAGCTTTTTCAAAAAGATAAATCTTTAAAGTATATTGAATTATTTAAATATGTGTCAAAATTATTGATGTTATCTTACTTATTTATTTTATTAATGCAGACAAGCAAAAGACATTGTGAACATTTAAAATTAAATTAAATAAATGAAAGACAACGAGCTAAATTTCTATAGAAACTTAAGATTAGACAATAAATCTAAAGAAAAAATATTTGGCATTAAACCTGATAATTTAAATTCTAAAATAAATTAAAACATAGATGATGATTAAAGCAATATGCAAAATAATGGTAACAGTAGAACAGATGTAAATGGAAAAGTTATAGTTTAAGATCCTTTGCAAGGCAATTTAATTATGACAATACAAGAATACAATAATATCTATTTAAAAGATCCTATGAATTTTTGATAATTTTAGGGGTTGTCTTTATTACAAAGTTTAAGTAAAATAATTTAGTGGTTCTTGTACATTCTAATTGAGTATTTGATTTTTAAGAATTAACTAATAATTAACTAAGTTGTTTGCATTTAATCATTAATTATTCTATAAAACAATGCAAAGTAAATGATCAATCAAAAATCTTTAATAATAAAATAATAATTTTTTAAATTTTTGCATATTTAATTAGAATTAAAAAACAAAATAAATACTTCTCGTTTATGATTTCATGACATTTACATTATTTTTAATTATTTGATGTTTTTATCATTTTTCTTTTATTTTAAAATACATTTATCATTTTAATTGGAAAGTTAAAAAAAAACCTTTTTTCTTTAAAATTAAATTTTAATATTGATAATTAAAATAAGATATAAAACAAGTTTTAAGGTATTTTAAATTATCCTTGCAAATATTTTATGATAAACTCATTTTATCCGACATTCCACAGCATTTTAGGAAAAATACAACGAATTATTTGATAATAATTAGCTTATTTTATAAATAGATGATAAAAATTATATTAAATTTTCACCAAACCAACTAATAAAAGGAAAACAATAGATATTTAGAACAATAAAATCAGGCTTTATTTTGTTTAAATTTTAATTTTTGCCTTATTTCACTTTTTATATGATATTAATAGTTAACATAAATGAATTGAATCAACTTTAATATAAACTTAAATAAAATATCAAATGATTAAATGTCATAAAATACAACTTCTAAACCACGATTCAAGATTATAGACGAAGTAATTAACATGAATTAATTTTTATTTTGTTTGCTTTAGATGTTAAATTTATGTTAGCTAACTTGAAGAAATAATTAAGGTGTAATAAAAATTAAAATCTTGCGGGTACAGTGAAAAAATTGAAAGTAAAAGAAAATGATTTTTGATGTCATATTATTCAAGGTTCTTGTTAAAAATGAATGAAGACTATTAGACTTAAAAGAGAAAAGAAAGCTGAAAAGAAGAAAAAGAGAGAAACTATGAATTGAGGAATGAATGAATATATTAGTATAATTATTTTGATTCAATCTAAATCTAGGAAGTAGTCACTTTAGTTGGTTAGTTAGTTAGTTAGTCAATTAGTAAATAGATACTAAGAAAGAATCATCTTATCTATATATAAACTTCCTAGCTACTTTTACCACTTTAATTTTTTGCTTTGCTAAATTATTATCTAATATTTTTATTTTAGAATTGGACTAACCAACAAACCATCTTTTTCTTGTTGCTTTGCTTGGAAATTGCAAGTAAAATCTTATTTACTCCAAATACAATTTTCAATAAATAGTAAGTAAGCATGAAGCAAGCAAGTAAGTAAGCTAAGTTACTAAATAGACATTAGAATGACTAAATACATTATTTCATGTTGATTAGTTTTGTATTCTATCTATTTATGCAAAGTATCACTCTAAATTCTTTTTATTTCTCAATGAATCTTTCTTTAAAGCTCTCTTCTTATAACACTGAAGAACCCACCTTTTATTTAAATAGTAGGATTTATTATAAATTGGGTAAAAACCAAAAAAAAAATAATGTGTTTCAAATATGGCATAGAAAATTGTGAAAAAATTAACTATCTTTTTTTTTTTGTTGCTTTTTTAAAACCTTTCTAGGAAATTGATCAATAAATAAATGAGTATTTTGTGTTAGTAAATGATAGGATAAATGAGTAAATAAATAAATTGAATAAAAAGAAAGAAGGTGAATGTGCTTTGTGTGTTTGTTTGTATGTGTATGTGTGTGTATTATAGGTTTTTGTGTAGTATGAAGGAAGGAATATAGTTTAGAATAATTACAACAAACGTGACTCTATCTATCTTGTAGTTTTTATAATAATCATTGCCAAACAGTTTTTCTCTTCCAAACTCAGTGAATCTCTTGTTACCTGAGATTAGATTTATTGATTGATTTATTGGTAGTAGACAAACAGACAGAATAACACTTACTGAGATATTATTTTTATGAGACTCGATTTTTCAGCTGATAGATTATTAATTAATATAGGAGAGATGTTAAGGG
Source organism: Tetrahymena malaccensis 436 (assembly GCA_000231845.2). Lineage (NCBI taxonomy): Eukaryota > Ciliophora > Oligohymenophorea > Hymenostomatida > Tetrahymenidae > Tetrahymena > Tetrahymena malaccensis. The sequence continues at coordinate 256,375 of JH720026.1, read as the reverse complement.
TTTTTAATTTATAGATTGAATTTGTATATAAATGTTAGAAGAAGGAATTAATTATTAATATATAACTACTCTATTTTATTTTATTTTATTCCTCTTTTGTGATATAATTTTAAATAATTATTTTTATTTTCATTATTTGTTAGATTATTTTTTTTCATTTTTTTACTCGTTCTCTTCATCTTCAGAGGACTCAAGCAGATGTTCAAACATTTTGTATAGTTTTTCTGTTACTTTTTCTGCTAATGGATGAGAGTTGTTATCTGGGTGCATGACAGCTAACTTCTTTTTGAACTCAACAGCTTACTCTTCTAATTTAAAACGTTAAAGGTATCGAGAGTAAATCTGCAAGGGGACAAGCAGTATGAAATACATATCTTTGAGGAGATCGAAGGCTATTTCTTGTTGGGGATTGGTGACTTGGTAGCCATCTGCAATAACTTCTGCTTACTCAAAAATTTACTCTATTTTTTCTTAATCATTTACTGAGCCTCTGTGATGATGATTGATCATGAGATTTAATACTTCAGGACATTTGGGGCACCACACTTTTTATTTAATGCAGTTAGCTTCAGAAGTAGTCCATCTGTGATAAAATTTGCAGCGGAAATTTAACTTTGGCTAGAAGAATTAACTTTCAAGTTCTCCCTATTAAGATATAGCATATTAAGCGAATTCTTGATGAAGAATATTGCATTAAGGACACCACTTTTTGATGATGTTTTCGCTGTCTGCATCAAAAACATGATTTTTGAAGCATATCACTGTAAAAATATAGCCTCTTGATCTGCTTATTATTTTTCCATTCCTCTGTTAAACGAGTTTAATGATATCCTTTTCTTGCTATGATTCCTGCTAGCGATTTTTATTGGCTTAGATGTAAAAATCATCATCATCCTTAAATGAGTAGAGTCCGTCGAAGCTGTTTTCCTTATTGTCGTTTGTTGAGTCTTGATCATAACTTTGGTTACGAAGGCGTCTCGCTTTTACATTTTATTTGATGTTTTCATTATCAGAATCCTCAAGATCACTTTATTCTTCATCCTATTCGTCTTCTTCTTGTTTGACATTATTTTCAAAATCATCTTCAATGTCGTCTTCTTCTTTCTTTAAGATTTCTTAGATATCTTCAGCCTCTTGCTAAGAAATAGTCTTTAGCTGTCTTTTCTTGGTAGAGAGTTTTTGATCTTCTTCTTCTAAGAATTTCATCAAGCTGTCTTTCTTGACCGCATTAATTTGGTTAACTACTTCGATCTTTTTCTCAAAATCATCGAGATCTTCGCTAGATTTTTTCAGCTTTTTGACTAAACTTGGTTCAGAGCTAGTTGCTTACTTAGCATTCTTTCTAGTATGTAGTTGTTCCTCTTCTTCTGATTCGCTTTCTGAACTGAAAACCTTTCTTTTTTTGATTAAGTTTGACATTTTGTTAATCCAGAAATAGTTTGATTTATTGATTGATTAAAATAGGAAACAGAGAAGACAGATATAGATGAGGAAATACTAAGAAATTTTGAGGAATATTTCAATTATTAGTATTTTTTATATTATTGATTGAATGTTTGACTATAATCTTTAAAAGCATATCTATTTATCTATCTATCTATTAATATATATATTCATATAAGCAAGCAAGCTGCCATGCATGCACAAATAAATACAATACGACGTTTTCTTTTGATGCATGCACCCTTTCTTTTTTTTTAAAATAAAATCAAATCGCAAACAAAACAAAACAAAAATGAATGAATGAGTTATATCTATTCATTTAAATTTTTCAACTAATCAAATAAGTACTCATTTATAAAGTGCTTATATTAATTAATTGAGAGATATTGAATGAATGAGTGAGATTCCTACTTTATATTTTAATTATTTTTTTTTTCCTCCTTTTTGTCTCAAATACAAAAATTTAAAAATTCTCCTTCCTAAAAAGTATCTTTATTTTTTTTATATGTCTTGCTCCATGATTGACTAAGTGTAACACTTAATTTATTTCTTTAAATGAAATTGATCTTCGTAATTTAATTACATTTTTTATTACTTGAATAAATAAATGTAAAATTTTACAAGTCTCATTATTTAAAAAAATATTTAGTAAAAATTAAAAAACATTTGTAAATTTAATTTCATTTTTTTAAATTTTAAATTTATTCAAATTATTTTAATAAATAATTAGCATTTGTTTTCTTTAAAAAAATGTATTTTTAAACTATTTTTGATTTAAAAGCTCTTCAAAAAAGCACAATTTATTTTTTTCTCTATAATAAATACTTCTTAAAATATTTGTTTTTTTAATAAAAAGATCTTTGTTAGATGATAATAAAATAATTTTTATATGATTGATACTAACTTAAATTAATGTAAAAAATCATTTTTAAGAAGAAAATTTCTGCTTTTTATTAATAGAATCTCTAATTTGAAAATTATATTAAGGTATTTAAAATTAGAGCTCTTTATATTAATTGTTTAATTTTAATAATCTTTAGATACTAATAAGAATATTTTTTCCAGTTTAAACAAAAAAACTAGGATTTAAAAGAATAAAAGTTAGCATTTAATATTAAAACAGGTATTTTTAAATTTACTTAAATAAAAATACCTTTCCAATAGTAAGATTTTTTGATTCAAGTCAAATTTCTGTTAAAATTTGTGTTAATTAATTCAGATAAATTTGCCTAACTTTTAATTTATATTTCAAATATTTTGTTTTTCTAATTTTCTTATGACAAAAGCCTTTTAATTTTTAATGTTTGTGTGAATAAAATTAAGCATGATAACAAATAATAAAAAATCATTTAAATTTCTTTATAATTTAATTTATATGTTAAGTATTTTTAAAAATCATCTTAAAAAAAATATAGCTTCAATATAAAATTGTCTTATATTTTATTAGAAATAAATATTTTTAAGGTTTTACATAAAATTTATCAGTTAACACTAAAATTTTGATAGGATTTTTGCAAAAAGTATTTTTTTTTTTGATAGGTGCTAAAATTAAGCTTGCAATCAAAATATTTATTGCTTTTAATCCAATTAATGCGATGAATTAATCCCTGAGATGCACAATATATAATTGAAAACTAAAGATGTAAATAAAAACTTTTAGGTATAAAAATTGTAAAAAAAGTAGGTAGATAAAAGTAGAAAAGGTTAGGATAGAAAATAAAATTCTATCTTATAAATTATGATAAAATGCAATTTATATTTTCTTCAAGTTCAAATAGAATAGAAAAATCAATTTGATTAAAAGATTTGTTAATAAAAAAATACTGCTATTTCTATTAAATTAAATGACTGACTGACTGAACGACTGTTCACAACTAATTTGTTTTGATTTAAAACAAAATAAAAAGATTTATCTATCTCAAATTCAAATTCAATATTATTAATTGCAATTAATTACTCAAAATGGTCGATCGATCTTATAAAAAATAATTAAATTTAAAAACTTGATAAATCAATATGGATTTATTTACTTTTTTATTTTTTATGATTTGTCAGCTAGCTTTTCAATCTAATTATCATAAAGCAAAAAAATAAACAATAAATGAAATAAATTGATTAATCACTAGTTATTTAAGAATCAGCGAAAATAATTTGCAATGATAATAATAATAATAAATAAATTATTTAATATTTATAAAATCTCTACAAAAAAGATAATTTTCATAATATTTTAGCAGATCAATATAATAAAAAACCTTAAATAAAATATTCTTAGCAGAAATGGATGGATCTTCATCTTCGTTGATTAGAAGACCCTTCATCATTAGGGGTAAAAAGGAAGAATTTTTGATTCCTGAAAATGATTCGCATTTCGATTAGAGTGTTGAGTCTAAAGTTAGTTTTACATAGGCATGCAACTGGTTCATTTCAGTAATTTTTTTATCATTAATGATCATAAATTATTTATATAGAATTTATTCAGTACAGCTACTAGCAAATTGCTTTCTTTAATACAGAATTAGATTTTGATATTTTTAATTGATTAAATAGATAAAAATGCTTTTTAAAAAACAATAATTTTATTTATAAAAAGTTTATTTTAACTTATGAGTCTGTAAAATAATTCTATTATGTTTTCTATTATGAAGGAAAATGCTCTGATTATTCAAGAATTATGATTTATTATATGCTCGCCAATGGATTTTGGGTACTTATTAGTATTGTAGGCGCAGCCTTAATTCGCTCTAAGCAATCAAAAAAAATATTTATCTTCTTCATCCTTCTTATAATCACCTTTATTTCTAGAATCGTAATATATATTTTAATGTATGATACTATGAATCATTACATATCAGATGCTACTTTGCAGGATTGCTATTGCAGATCTATTTATGTTGAGGATTTATATATGCTTTAAGCCATCGTTGAGGGGCTGATCCTTCTAGTAATGATCGTCTTTGTTAAGATAATCCACAAATATATATAAAGTACACTCACATATTTCAACCTTCAATTCTTTCTGATCTTTCAATTTAATCTATACCAAAAATCTGACTAAAAATAAATAAATACTTGATAAAAACAGTATTTCTATTTTCAGTCAGAAGTTTTTTTACTTTACAAAAATCATAACACATTTTATATATTAATGAACTCTTCTATTTAATTAAAAAGGCTATGAATAGAAAGATAGAGAGCAGTTCTTTGGTCCAGGAGCATCTGGTGGTAACCTTAGACCTAGATTCATAGGAAATTCAAGCAGAATCAATAATAATAATTGAATCTACTTTAAATAAGTATCACTATATAAATATTGCAAAATAGAGATAGACAAATTGAATTCAAAAAATATTCTTTAAATATCATATAATTTTACAACTTAAACCAATTTTTTGTGTATTTATAAGCTTATTATTAATACTGAAATTATGTATTTATTATATATCTTATCCCTATAAATTTAGTCTAATTTATTATATTCAACACTAACTCTCTCTCAGACCTACTTTTCAAAAATTTTCAGTAAAATATTATTTATTTTTTTTAAGTTTGCGGCATTAGTAGATTAATAAATTACAATAAAATTATTAAAATAAGCTTTAAGGTTTAGAATTTTTATATAAAATTACCATAAACATAAACAGATATATTAAATATCATATAATTTTACAACTTAAACCAATTTTTTGTGTATTTATAAGCTTATTATTAATACTGAAATTATGTATTTATTATATATCTTATCCCTATAAATTTAGTCTAATTTATTATATTCAACACTAACTCTCTCTCAGACCTACTTTTCAAAAATTTTCAGTGAAATATTATTTTTTTTTTAAGTTTGTGGCATTAGTAGATTAATAAATTACAATAAAATTATTAAAATAAGCTTTATGGTTTAGAATTTTTAAATAAAAATACCATAAACATTAACAGATATAATAAAAATTATCTACTTATCAAGAAAGAATTTTAATTATTGGTTATTTCTAATTATAAATAAAATTTTGAAATGTAAAAATGGATGGAAGCATATGAAGGGAAAGAATCATTAAATGATTAAAAATAATAAATAAATATTATAATATAATAGTAATGTGTGAAATTGTGTATGAAATCTTAGGATTCATTCTTATATATATATATCTAATTTAGGAATTTATTTTAGAAATTTCATATTTCTAGCAAATGGATTACAATCAGCCTCTTTTATATAATTTTATCAAAATAAGTAAAAATTTTGAATAAATAATAACATTTATATTAATTCATAACTTTTAAAAACATTTCAAAATTTAATTAAGGCAATTTACTTTAATATTTTATCTTATATTTGTAAATGGATTTAATTCATCAAGTAAGTATGTTTAGATGATACCTTTCTTTTAGTTTTCAAGGAAAATTTTAAAATTAATAAGTAAATTTATCAATAACAAAATAAATTAAATTTGATCAAAATTTTATTAACTAAAACAGGCTATTCACTAGCAGTAAAATAAAATTTTATTAGGTTTTATAATTATAAACTTTATGTATTTAATATTAATATTTCAGAGATCAAAAATGTCATTTAGATCGAATCTTGAAAGTAAAAGAGGATAATTTAATCTAAAATTTGATAATTTCATATAATATGATATAAAAATCTAAGAGCCAATAAAAATTGTTTTAAAAAAGCTATATCTAAAATTTTGAATTAAAGAAAAACAGATTCATGATTTCTGTAATAAAATTATTTTAATTATCTATTAGCAAATCCAATAAATTAATCATCTCTTATATTACAATAATCAATAAAGCTTTTAATACTAAAAAAAATAATATTTTATACTAACTCTAAACTTTTAATGAATATTTGATTTATTTGCTATCAAAGAACACAGTTTTTAAGTATATTTAAATATTTTGATTCCTAATAAGTTGTTTTTGATAAGTTTATTTTGCATGATTATTATTTTAGCTTAGAGAGACTAAATGATTTAATAAATTTAAGTATTTTTTAGATAAATAAATTTAAATAATTCTCATATAAAGATTTATAATAAATATAGTAGAATCTTAGAATGTACTATGAGGAATTTTAAATAAAAATTAAATTATTTGATTTCCATTTTATATTGGATTATGTGAATTATCATTAATATCCTTAAAATTATAGTAGAAATATTAATTAAAGATTTGACGAAATAAAAAAAGAAGATAAATAGAGAAAAGAAATGTATAATTAAAGCGCAAGAAAATAAATCAATAAAATACAAAAAATGTAAGTTATAAAATTATATATTCATCATTTTATAAAGGTGAAAGGTTTTAGAGAAGCATTTTTAACAATTTTCTTTTATTTTTGAGGAGCAATTCAAAGTATGTATGTTTTTTAGTAAGAAAATAAGTTAATTAGCTACTTTAAGAAAAAATTTTAATGAAAAAATTTATTAAGTCATAGCAACTTAAATAACTAAAAAATATTATGCCATCTAGATTTTAATGTTCTTTATCTACTACTTGACCTCTGAAAAATAAAAAACTTCATTTGAGTTATTTGTTTTTATTGAATATTTGAGTTTAGATCGAAAATATTTATTTATGAATTCTTAAAATTCTTTGACCTTTTAGTGAGCGTTATTTGTTTTATTTTGAACTTGACTTTATGGTTTTCTTGGCTTGATATTGAATGAAATTCTTTCCTTTATATAAAATTGTATGAATATATATATATATATGTATTTTATTTTAATTTGAATTTCATATTATAAGATATAGTTTATATGAAGTTAAAGATTCTAAAAAATGTAGGCAGTTTAGATTAATTTCAGAAAATAATGGGAGTGTGGGATTGGGTATGCTTATGATAATAATCACTCAAGACTGATTACTTAATCAACTACATCATCTTTTTTCTGAATAATGATATTATTTTCGTTAACTAATTTTGCTCTTTCTAAATCATTAATAGACTTTTCTTAATTTGTATTAATCTATTTAGTTTCTGGTTAATTTTGCTTCTCTTATTGATTAGGTGCCTAATTTTTAATATCTTCTGATTAATTCTTAATTCCTGAACCCTGTTATTAAGGTTATTTGTTAGCATTTTCTTCTTTTGGCTTTTTGTTATTATAATCATCATCGTCATCATCTTTTTCTTCTTAAGAAGTAGGAGAAGATTTCCTCTTTTATCCTTTAGAAGCCTTAGTTTTTAATTACTCAGTATCGTGACCTTCATCATCGTCGTCATCTTCGTCCTCATCAGAGATTTTATTTTTGTCTTCATCTTGTTTTGATTTCTTTTATTTAATTTTAAAAGGAATCGATTCTAATGCTTTTGTGGAATTTTGTTTTTGGATAGTGTCTCCAAAATTAGCAATAGAGCCTTCATGATGGACTTAGACATTAGTTAGTGTTTTTGCTGCACCTTCTCTAGCAAGCTCTAATTTCTTTTGGTGTTCTTTCTCCTCTGCTTCTCGTTTAGCTCTCATTTCATCTTCTATCCTTTTCAACCTTGCTTGCTCTAATAATTCTCTTACCTTTCTCTCTTACTCTTCTTTTACATCCAATTCAGCCTTGTAAGCATAATATTTCTTTTTTTCCTATTTATAATAGGGTTTTCTAACTACGTCATTCCTGTTTTGGTTGCTTAAAATTAATAACTTGCTATCTACTTCTTATTAAATGGGACGACGAGAAATATCTTATACTTTGAAACAAGAAAAGCATTTAGAAAGAAAATTACAGAAACCAAACAAGCCACCGCAGCAAGTGAAGCAGCAATGAGCTTCATGGAGGTATTAGTAATCAATATTTCCGGATAAAGACAATTGTAATACCCTAGAGTTACTTAATAGAGCAATTGCAAAATTCTATACTTTATCATATGGGAATTAGTTGTTTTTAGCCTCATAAACTTGTAAATTCTTTTGAAAGACCATACTATAAAGCATTTCATAAGACTTTTCACCAAGAGACCCTTGATTATCACTTATAATAGCATTCTCGACTTCATAATTATCACTATCTATTTCTATATTGTGATCAATTATGAAAGTTCTATTTGTATGGTAATCTTTATTCCAGTTAAGGTAAATTTCATTAAGACTATATTTCATATAATCTAGTTCAAAAATGAGGCACGAGAAATCTAAATCAGTGAGACGCTGATATACAAATACTTTTTCTGTTTAAAAACAGCTTGTAGGTCTCTTGATTTTCTAACAATAGGTTAAATCATCTAAAATAGCGCATTTAAGATCTTTTGACATGGATAAAGTATCTCTTAACAGCATAAGGCCATCTCTATCTGAGTTTTGCTCTTTTTTTGAAATTGAACATCCTGCCAAATTTAAATATTCCACTTATCCATTCTATAAGATTCTTCCTAAGGCTACTACTACTGAGTGTGTAAGAAAAAGCCCAGATAAACTAATCATTCTGAAATCTTTAACTTTCACTGAATCAGCTATCAAGCCTAGGAAAATGTCCAAATTTTTATAGGCCTTCCATTTCATGATCTAATGATTTTTCTATTTAAGATTGTTGACATAGATGAGGGATTTTTAGCTAATATTGTATTTAGGTTATTTAAAGTTTCCAAGAGAAGAAAAAGCAGTGTTTGTAGTGTATGCATAATCGATTGATAGGTCAAGATAATAAATAGATCCAAAATCAAAAGGATTCTTCCCTTTACATGCATCACTAAATTTCTTACCATCAAAAAAGAAATCAAAAGAAAGACATTTTATTGAATTTTTCTGAAAGAAAAAGTTTGTTATTTGCTCATACTTTTTTTATTCTTCAAGTTCAAGCAAGCGAAACATTCCTGCTTTTCCAAGCTTTCTCTCTTTTTTTCTTTATTAAAAATAAGCTGTCAAATTATTAGAAATGGACTCTTATACATCTCTATTCTTTTTGAGGCTTCCTTCTTAAAGAGCGCTTGTAGGATTTATGCAGATGTGAAGCCCTACACTCTTACTGCTTTCCACTTAATCAATAATGACTTTATTTTTATGCATAGCAAGAGAAATAGTAGCGGCAGAGGAATCAATAGTAGGAACTTAAGGATCTGTCTAATTGAATCTGTTGTACTTTACCAATGTCGAAGACCTTAAAGTGGTGAGTGGAATAATATCGGATTCATTTTCAGAAATATATGATCTACTTACACAATAATTGATCACTTATTTCACTATCTTTTTCCTAGAATACTAAATACCTGTTAAACCAAGTCTCTTCACTTCGTCAAGTAGTTCTTCTATTACCTTATGTTATTCTTCTTAGTTTCTATACTCTGTAAACTAATTTAGAATAGAGGTTTGGATAATACTATATTATATCATAGCTTTTTAGTAATCGTATTTCGCTAATTATACATTCAAAGTCATTTTTCTAATAAAATTTTTCTTAATGTGTTTGATTTTAATTTATTGCTCTTTTGCTCTTTAATTTATTTACTAAAATATTGTTTCTTCGATTTTTTTAAACCTAAGATTCTAAAAAATGAATTAATAATAGTTTAAAAGAATTGTAATTTTGAATTATAAGCCACAAGCAAATTATTTAAAAGATATTTCTCTTTTTTTTATTTTTTTCATCATATTCAAATTTAAAAGTACCTCTCAGCTTTCTAATGTACTATAAGGGAAATAGCTTACATTAGCATAGTGAAGATATTAAAATGATAGCTGATAAATAAGATTTTAAAAGCTAAAACTAACAGCTAATAATAATTAGATATTAAAAAATAATTTATCAGTTAAAAATGGCTGATGATAATCAATATAAAAAGCAGTGTAGAAATTATTGAAGAAAAATAAAAATTGATTGAGCTGTAAATTAGCTGCTAATCGATCAATTATTATATCTGTAACTTTAAATTGGATGAAGAAATGAAATGACTTGCTTAACACTAATTTAAATAATTGATAAAAATATATGTTGAGGGGGTAATAGTAGTGATAAATTATTTGAATTTGAACTTTTATAAAAAAGCAAGCTAGATTTAAATATTAGATATTTAATCAATCTATGAGATTTCTAAAGAAAGCAATAACTCTAATAGATGAAACAATAAGTAAAAAGTAACATCATTGTAAAATAAAAGATATTGAACATAAAATTATTTATCAACTTGATTATGATAATAAGAAGTGTAGAAATTATTTTAAAAAAATAATTACTGAAAATAGCATATTAATAAATCAATTAGTAAATCTGTAATTAAAAATTGTGCTAAAAGCAATGCTTTGCTTAACACTTATTTAAATAATATATAAAAATATATGTTGAGGGAGAAATTGTGTTAAAAAATATTCTGTTAAAAAAAGCAACCTAAAACTTAAATTTCTAAATTATTTTATGAGATTTATAAAAAAAAATATTTACTATAACAATTCTCGATATTTTTATAGCTAATAATGTTATAAAAAGGTATAAGGAGCATTATTTATATCCTTTAGATATTACCTTTTTTTTTTGCAATTTTAAATTATATATTTATTTATTACCCCACCCCTCTCAAATTGTAAAGATACAATTGAATAATTTACATTAACTATAAAGTGGAAACAGTAAACTGTAAATTTTGTATTAAAATGACTAAGGCATAACATCTTTATAAAAGAGGCTTTTTTTAAATGTAATCCAAAATTTTAGTTTAAGACTTGATTCTTATTATTTTTCTGAATAATCTTTAACCCATTATTGTGATATCATAAATCTACATTCAAGATTAAAAAGTAAAAAGAAGGTGAGAAAGAAGATTTGAAATCTAATAGATATAAAGATATTTAATGTAAAAAATTATTGAAGAAAACTTAATTTATTACTTCAACTACTCATTTACCATAAAATAGCCTTTTAATATAGTATTATTTTAATATAGGCAGAAATATATAAAGGTAATTTGTTAGGTAGAAAGGTAGATGCTGGAAGTATAAAAAAGGTGATAGTACGTATTTAAGAATAGATATAATATACTCAAAACATATTACCACTTTACAAAAAACTATTTCTTTGGTAATATAGCAGTTTTTAAAATAAAATTAGAGAGGTCTCAATTTTAGAAATTTATCATTTCGTCTTAGATTGTTTGGAATTAAAAGATATGTTTTGATATTATTTAATATCAAATACAACTCGAATTATTATCAAAAAAAAAAATACCTCTATTTATTCAGCTTACTGACAAAAGAACTGGTTTAAAATAATAAAATTTTTATAGCGATGTATGTATATAGAAAGCTTTAATAAGAATAATTTAGTGATAATTTTCTAAACTAAAATAAAAACATATTTTGAGTTATTTAAAAACATTATATAATTAAAATATTTTTAATAATATTAAATAAGAAATGAAGTTTTATGGAAATTGTTTGGATTTTAAGTAAATATGGTAGAATTACTTCATCAAAATATATTTTTGTCATTTTTACTTATAGTACCTTAGTAACCTAGTAAATACTGAGCAAGTTTATAAATAAATATTGGATATATTTCTTTAAGGTATTTTTTTATGAAAAAAAAGTTAAGAGGTTTTCTTAATTTGTAATTAGAAGCTGAAATATCTTAATTAATTAAAACAAAATAAAATTCTATTAAATAAAGATGTATTTGCTTTTTTTAGAAATAAATCATTGTAAAAGAATTATATTTTGAACTTATTTATTAAACAATTGAAAAAATAAAAAAAGGAATCTGTATATTCTCAAATCTATGAGGTAAACATTTCTATAAGTGCTAAATTGAAATAAATCAAATTAGTCAAATATTTATAAATCAAAATTCATTGACAACATTTGTTAACTTACCAATAAAAAAATACTAAATAAATACTTTTCAAAAAAATAAATAGTGATTTTAATTTCAATAGGTTTCCCTTTTAAAGATTTATTTCACATATAGATAATAATTGTGTGAAATAAAAACGATTAATAATAACATTTATAGATATATTTAGAGTAGGTTTTTGAAATAGTTTTAAAATGAAAATAAACTATAAGCTCACTATTTTAATTGTGTATTTTATAATATATTTATCATTCTTTAAAATTATCAAAAAATATTGTTTTTAAATTAATCTAATTTTCATTAATTTGTTAGAGAAAATATAGTAATTTTAATTTTAATAGATTTTCTTTTTAACTCTTTATTTCACTTACAGATAATAATTGTAAAATAAAAACAATTAATAATAACATTTATAGATATATTTAGAGTAGGTTTTTGTATATTTCAAAAGATTAATTTAAATAATCTCTTAATCAATTATATAAAAATATTTTATAGTACAGAAATAATTTTAAAATGAAACTAAACTATAAACTCACTATTTTAATTGTTTATTTAATAATATAGTAGAGTGTAATAAGTATGGAATAATTGATTTTATTTCATGGAAGAGGGCTTAAATACTTTATTAATGAATTATATTAAAATATTTTATAATACAGAAATAATTATTTATAAAAATAAATATTAATTATATGAAATTTTAAAAGGTTTTTTTAATTACATGTTTTGATTTATTTTAATATTTAAAAAATTATTTTTACATAATTTATAAATTTATGATAAAAGTATTAAGTGTTTAATAATTTTTTAAATAACCACTGTTGTTCTAGAAAATTGGACTTAGTTTAAAACTTATCAAAAGTGCTAATAAATTTTAAAATATAATAAAGGAAATGACTATAAAAACAAAATATATGATAAACATATGATTTTATTGAATTGTTTCATACAAACAAGATAAACAATATCTTGGTCAAAAAAATGACATTTTTATTATTCTACTATATTGTTAATTTGAATAGTTTATTTAAAATTTAGTATGAAAAGTTATTATGTAGCATTAATTACTTTATTAAAAAGAAATATAATGTAAATATTAATTAAGAAATTCAGATTTTGGGATGTTTTTAGGTATTAATTACCTTCTCTTCTCATGTTTAAGGATCCTTTCTCAGTTAATAAAGAAGAAATAGCCAATATCAATTTTTATAATAAAAAATCATATTTTTGAAAAATATTGATCTTCAATAAAATAAATTTTTTTCATCTTAAATAACTTATCAAAATTTAATATCTAAATACTGATTGATATTAAAAATAGAAAGTGCTTTAATTTTACGTAAATGATAATAATTTTAATAATAATTATTAATTAATTTATTTTATTTCTTAAATCAAATGTTATCATTATAAATTTGATATTTCAAATAATTAAATTATTTTTCATTTATTAAAAAAAAATTTTATATAAAATATTTAAATTAAGATATACTTTTTGCTATTTTTATTTGATAAACTTATTAAATATAAAATGCCATATTTAAGATATAATTTTTTATTTTTCTAAAATCCAGATTAAATCATTAATTTTATTATTTTTTAGTTTTAAAAAATGTAAATAATATCAAAATGATTTCTAAATTCAAAAACCAAAATATTCCTTCATTAAAAAAATACAACACAAAACATATAATAATATTCAGATTGTTAAACTTGCAACAAATTTATCTAAACCCAATATGGTGTATAATTTATAGAATATAATCATATTTTAAACATTTCTTAAAATACTCATCTTAAATAGAGATAATGTAGACTGAACTAAGACAAAATCAATTGCTATAACTAAAAAGAATGAGATATATTTTGAATTAGCATAGCTAGACTCTTCGTTACTTACGACTGCTAAAATGACATAATAATAAAATATTAATAAACATACCATGAAAAAAGCAGATAATTTTTGACCAATTCTTGGTATTTTATGAACTACCGTTATTAAGGAAACTCCAACCATAATAATAATTGAACTTACAATTGAAATGATTATTTATTATTATTTATTGTAGCTTTCATCAAATACTGTTGACAGACATAGTGAATGAACTACTCTCAAGTAAACCAGATTAAATCTGATTGGTCTTGAAAGATCTGGCTCATATGTATAAATAGTATTAAAAAAAGCATGAAGTGCTCTAAATTGTATAAAAAATTACAAGGTTAAAAATTTTTAGATGCATTAAATCTCAAATTCTTTTAATTTAATTCCTTTATTTGCTAAAATATTTGTAGTGCTTTATTCTTAAAAGGAAGATGTAGTGATTTTACTTTAATTCTTATTTAATTAAACCTAGCTTATTTTTTAAGTTAAAAGTTCTGGCTCTACTAGATCTTAAACTTATTATTACTTTTCTTATTGGAAGAATTAAGGTGGTTAATTTTTGAGATCATTTAAGCTTTCTGTCATCTAGCTTAACTAAGGCTATATTTATTACAGATTATCTTATCCAAAAACATCTGTTAGTTTTAATTAATTATTTTCTATTCTTTGAATTGTTTAGACATTTTAAAACTTTTATCTCTTTGTTCTTTTCATACTTATATTTAAATTTTCTTAATTTTAATTTTGAGGTTCCTATTAAATTACTCCATTTATTTCTTAGATACTCTTAATTTCTAAGCTTGGTGTTTATATTTTTTCACTGATGGGAGGATTTTCTTATTCAGGTGCAGGTGCTGGCATGATTTATGAAATTGTAGTTTTACTGAATTTTTTATCCAAATTTTTTCCAAAAAAAAATAACTTGAACTATAATAATGTTATGAAAAAAAGTGTCCAAACGATAGCATATTCATAAACATATTCAAAGTTAGATATGCCTTTGTATCCATCAGAACTAAAAGCTGCTTTTACATTTTTATTTACAAGCAATGATTGTAAATCTTCAGTTACAGTTGTTGGATTGGGACCTTTACAATTGTAAACGGTAATATTTTATTCAATCACAATATAACATTTATCATATGACCAAGATTATTATTTCTTTTAGAGGCATGTTTAGTTATTAGAAGATGGTTAAAGATTATAAAACTTAAATATAAAAGTTTTTTATTCATTTTGACTTTATTTTTCATTTATATTTATTAATTTTCTATTGATATTAAGGTTGCTAACATATTCAAAGTCAGAATTGTATTGATGAAGGATTCTATTTGAGCTTGCATCTACTAAATCTAAAGAGTATTTAATGACTGGATTCGAAGTAATAGTTATGCTTGAGTTGGCTTATTTTAATTTTTAAATATAATCCTAGAACTCAGGTGTTTATTCATACGGATTTTGAGAATAAGTAGTCTAACCTAAATAGTAGATGTTAGTGTTTTCTGGCTCATTATTATAGAATAAGATTGATTTAAGGTTTTTAGATGTAATTGATTAGCAGTTTAGCTATATTAAATTACCTTATAGCTATATTCCTCCCTAATTTGGTAGAGTAGCTTAGCTTAGATAATTACATATATGATCAGATATATTCATTTGTTGAGATATTAAATTAATATTAATAGTTTTAGTTGTCGAATTCAATATTTTAAAAGAGTCTACTATATTTTGAAGGAACACATTATTATTGCTCATAAACGTATTCTTCTAATTAATTAAAGATTGTTGGCTTAATAGAATTGTATTTAGCTAGCTTAGAATAGTAATAGCCTAAGATTCTTGTTAATTAGTAATTGATTACTATAGCATAGCAATCACTTTGTTTGCATATGTCGATAGTAAAGATGAACTAGGTAGGGAATTTGATTATTTTATTATTAATTATATGAGCTAAGTTTTTCTAGCACTCACTGACTCAAGACTAAAAATTGGATTGCTCTTTGATAATTCTTCTCCTACGATGCACAAATTTAAGATAGTTTAAGAAGTAGTTTAGTTATTATCAATTTTGAAAGCTTAGTCAATAATACTGTTAATTTAATTCTCACTTTGAGCAAATGGTTACACCATTATCTATATCGTCGTATTGTAAACAGCTAAAAAACAATCTATAGCCTGAGCCATTATAGTTAAGTTTCCTGAAGGGAGCATAGTATAAAATATGTTTGAAATACTTTAATCCATTATTTATCTTCTGAGTATGTTGTTTGGGGAAGTTAATTCTTACTAATAATCTGTATCATTAAGGAAGTAAAAGAATTGATAAGTTAAAGGTGCATTATCTGAGGTACAGCCAGACATTTCTAGTCTAAAAATAGTTTGTAAAGCTTACCCACTAGGATTGTTAACAGATAATATGCAATTTTTTGGTGGTAAATTGATATTAAAATTTGTAATACTCAAACTAGGCATCATGTAGTAAGGATTGTAAACACTGAATCTTACTTATACAATAGGATTTGAAGGAAGGATATTTAGAAAATAATCCCATATTCTAAATCTCACTTAATAATAATCAAACTTTATAGCTCCTACTACATTGTTATTATAAAGTATTGTACCAGCATAGCTAAGTAAGTCGGATGAAATTTTATCTGCATATAAGAGAGTTGCATCAATATCTTCATTTACATTTACTTTTATTAACTAAGATTAGTCTTTAAAGGTAACAATTAATATTGGTATATCTATTTCTGATAGGATGACCATCGATGATTATAATTTCTAACGGGTATCTTTGCTTCCTGTGAAAGTAAATAAGAGTGATTAATATGGGTTAAAAGTAGAACCTGGTATAGAAATTTTAGAATCATTCTATTGCAAAACTACTTAGTTATTATTATAATCCAAGCACTGATTATTATTTTAATTAGATGTCAGTGATACGCATTCCCATTTTAAGCTGATTCCTTAATTTTAATTTGGGTCTTCAATCTCAAAGTCTCTCGCTAAGCCTGTTAAATTTAAAGGTTGTTTGTAACTAAATACACCTTTTTAACCACCTACTATCTAAATAAATAAATCTGATATATCAGGTTTAATAGTTTGAGTATTTATATTGGAAATTGCTAAGTCGCTAGATAAGGAGACGTTTACCTATTTATATAAATATATATAATGTTTGATTAAAAAATATTTTAATTTTATTTAGTTTACAGTTAAATCAAAAATAGCTTGGTTAGGAATAGTATATTTTTTGACTAAAATTTCTGTTTAATTATATTTAAACTCTGTTAAGTTTTAATTTAGTTGAGGTAGACATTTAGAGCTGATCTCTATGTTAAGAGGCTCACTTATGTATTAAGGTCCACTCTAATCACATATTTGTATGAAGAATGTAACATAAATCATTATATCCATGTACCTATTTTATAATTTTTAAAAAATTAAAATTTATTCTATTAATGCAAAAAGGTATTTATTACCTATATATTGGATTGCTCTATGTTATAAATTTTTAAACTATGTCTTTTTATTTGACATAGTTCGTAATTAATTAAATATTTTTTGATGAATTCACTTTAAGTAAATACTAAAACGAGGCCGTAATTTTGGTGTTCGCAGGTATTAATTGCTTTAAAATCACGATGGAAGTACTGTTTTGGCTATTAGCCTTCGAAACAATGTTATTGACTGCTTCCTGACTATTTTAATCTAAGCTTGGTGAAGCTGATATATTCCAAGAGAAACTCATAAATCCTCTTTAAGCATCATTTAAAAGATCTGCTATTTAAAAAGTAATGTCATAGCAAGTATTTTGTGTTTTGGTGAATTCAATATTAACTTGTGGAAGCTAGAGTTCACTCTTTAACTGCTACACTTTGGTCAAATAAAATGTATCTATTTTGATATCTTCGCTAATTTAGTAGCTTAGTACTTTTGGGATGAATGAAAGAGTATCATTTTCCATTATTTATGCATCTTTACCTATTGATAAGTATGAGATTCAGAGTTTTGAATGAAAATTGTTGTAAATTTACTTAATTAAACTAAAATCTCAGTATTTTGTATTGAGCATTTTGGTTTCTAACCTAGAAGATTAAGAGTACTGTCTTAAAATATGCTTTGACATGTAAGGTCTTTAATTTCTTTCAACGGCACACCAAAATTAATATTTAAGGTAGGAGTATCTATTGCTAGAGTAGCCTGTAAAACAGCAATATTATTATAACTACATTCATAGAAAATACCTCTGTTATCAATATGGTTTTTGCAAACGCATGTATTCCCAGAGATTTCCATAGAATTATAGCAGTCTAAACATACGCTACTTTATTTGTATTAGCATGATCTGCATGTGTTAGCGCAGGCTTAGCAATCTGGTTTTTTGTACTCTGTGCATTAAACGCATTACCACTAAGTTGAATCTTCTTTGTAATTATTTGGACACCACTGATAGCAATATGATCCAAGTAAAAACCATCCTTAATAACAGCTAAGACATTAGCTTACTGCTGGTCCTGTGCATGATTAGCAAGATTAATGGCAATTTGAACATTAATAGTTTTATGTAGGATCTCTAAATTAATTCTTTGAACAAATTTTCATGCATTTATTGGCTTATGAGACATATTCATAATCATCTGTACAAGTAGTACAGCTTTTTCCATCTACACAAGATAAGCAGTTATCAACACAGTTAGTGCAATTATAATCATTTGTAGTATCTCTGTATTAATTGCTATTTGGACATATTGTTTTACATTTAATTATCTATTGAATATATTAATAGCCAGAAATACAATTATCGCAAGAAGTATTACTTGAACATTAAATACAATTAGTTATGCAATTTTAGCATTACTATTCCATAGTTTACTGATTTTTGATTTAAACGTATTATCCTGCTGAACAAATTTTTTTGCAATATTGTTATGAATTATTCTATGGATTGATAGTTTTAGTGTATCCACTAATACATTAATTACAACTTAAATTAGAGTCACAATCAGAGCATCCTTCTGTGCATTTCTTTTTTAGGAGAATTAATAAAGAAGTCATATAAATTTGGATTTTAAAAATTGTTTTAATGGATTGTATTTAATTTAATAAAATAATTCAAAAAAAATATTCTTAATTATTTAGATCAAATTAATTAATTTGATGTTTTTAATTTAAAATCTTTCTTAAAATATTTTCTGAAATAAAATATAATAAATATATTGTTTAGAATTATTGGAATACTGTGCATTAATTATCTTATGAGATATATGCATATCCAGACAAGCAATTGCTGCAATTTTTAGGTCCAGTACAATTATAACAATTGAGAATACAAGATCTGCATTCCTAATCCATGGTAGTAGTATTAGTAACGTAACTATACTATCCTGCTGAGCAGTTTTTCTAACAGTAATATAAGGTATTATCGTTTGGATTAGTCATCTTAGTGTAACCACTGATACATTAAGTGCAACTTTTTGTAATTTTGTCACAACCAGAGCATCCTTTAGGACATTCTTCCTTTAAATAAAAAAATAAAATAGTTAATTTAGTAATTAAAATAGATTTTAATTTAATAAATTTAAAAATATAATCTATTTCTCATAAAAATTTATTTTAATAATATTTTAAACTCGGTTATAAAAAATTTCTTTGAAAAAATTATTAATTAACATAAATAAGTTAATGTTATTACCACACAGTAGCCAGCTTAATTATCGTAAATGTACCCAGTTTTACATTAAATGCACGTATTATCATATTTACAGGTTATGCAATTCCAAATTGTTGTACAAGCAGTGCAAGTTGAATCAAGATATTTTTTATAACTATCGAATCTTAATTTCCCAAATTCTCCTTCTGCACAATTTTAAACACAAAATTTTTAAAAACCCTTATAACTACCTTCAACATAAGTATAACCTGGTAGACATCCAGAAACTTAGCAATCTTTATCATCAATACAAAGATAGCACCCTGTTTAACACTTGTATTTTATGTAAAAATAAAATAATTTATCATAAAATTAAAAATTATTTTAATTTATAAAATTGTATTTTGGATTAAAAATTATTGGGGCATTTTAAAGGGGTTTTACTTTTGGAAAAATAAAAATTAGCTTTTTTATATGTGATTTATATACTTTTAATAATAATTATTAAATTATTTTAAATAAATAAATTATATTATTTAAGATGTTTTAAATATTTACTTTAGGAATTACATTCAAATTGATATTAGTAATCTGTGAAGTCAAAGACATTTATTTTGTTATCCTTATTGACAATGTATTTAAAGGTTATTATAATAATGTACCTCGTTGAAACGATAGGTTCGATAAATAGGAGATGCCGCCTACACTACAACTTTCAGCAGATACTGGAGCGAATTCATCACTAAGAATAGACTATCCGCCTACACATTAACTATAAATTTCCACTTTATTAATTCCAGAATTGTTCTCTATTCTCATTTAGACAGCTAAAGATATCTATTAAATCATTGGACTTTTACATTTAAAAATAAGATATATTATTTGAAAATAAAAAAATAAGTACAAGTATCCAACTTTTATGCAAATAACAGCTGTGGATGCATTAGCACCCATAGTACAACTGCGTTAAGAACAGCCATTCTATAAATTATTAAATATACAATTCGAAAATTCAATCGCATTTTGAAAGTTATCATTATAGAAGACATTAAAAGGAATAACACTTTATCCAGTAGATATATCCAGCAAAAATAGGTCTTATTAATAAATAAAAAATAATTAAAAAATAGATATCATATTTAAATTACAAAAAAGTGTTTTGAAAAGTATTTATCTTTTAAACTCTGCTTTTTGAATCATTTGCCTAATTATTATTTGTTAATTTTGCATTTTAATTAATAAATAATGTTTATATTTAATACTTGAAATTCTTTCAGATTTATAATTAATTACCTCTTTATAATTTAAATATAAGTAAATTTTGATTTTTAGCCAATTTGATAACAGACAGATGCCATAAAAACTTACAATCTCCAACATAAAAATAGCTTTTTTTAGTCAAACTATTCATTGTAAAATTAATTAATTAAAAATGAGAGAAGAAGCTTTCCAGCCATAACATGTAATTGTTTCATTCTTAATTTATGATTCTAATATGCAAAATGTTTTTTAATTAAATTTTTTGATAATGTATTTATAAATTTTTATTTCACTAAATATATATTTATTACTGTAATGATGAATATATTTACAGCTGTTGAATGTATTTAAAGTATATTTTATTGAAGGAAATTCTTATTTAAATAATATAAAGTATGACTAATGAATGAATGGTAGGTTCTCTTCTTTTGGTTGAATTACATAAGAAATTAATTAATCAGTGGAAATTAATAACCATAATAGCTTGTTCGAAGAGGCTTCGAAATTTGAGGTAGATACCTAAAATATAGTATCTAGTCAATCTGCTCCTAGAATCGTTCGTTGGCTCGTACCAATTAAGTAATACGTTAATTTAATGTATGATCTTTAATTTTTTTATTTTGTAAAACAAGCATTACAAAGGCGAGATACTACTACTGCTCAAAAGACAAAATTTGATTATGATAATAATAATAATACCACTTATTTATTTTATATATTTATTGAGAAGATAAATTTTATGGTTTTTCAGGATAGGAACTCTTAATTAAATATTTGAAAAAAAATAATAAAAATAAAGAGATATAGCTAGCTAGATATTCGTATGTATTAGCTTTAATAAGAATATTCATTTATGTCCTACAACTTGGGCTACTTTTTTTATGCGAGATAATTTATTTTGATCCTCTTTTTTTGTTTGGATTATTTAATAAGTAACTAAGAAATTTAATAAAGTTATCATCTTTAATAAGTTTAGTCTTATGTTTAGGACAATCATTGATGTAGATTTATTACAAAACAAACCAACATTTATTTGTTAATAATACTCTCTTTCTTAACTTACTATTTTATTTAGAGCATTTCTTTTGACAAAAGAAACTCTCAAAACTATTTTTGGCTTTGAAACAAATAAGTTAAAATCTTAAAATCTGTGAGAAATAGCTTTTTACATTGATTCATTTTAAATAAGAGTTTTGAAAGATTTTTATTCGTGTTTGACCTCTCCTTAAGGAGAGATATTTTTTTTGTTATCATAGATAATCTTATAGGGAGCATAAAATTGATTTCATTCTATTTTGATCATTCTAAAAGCTTTCGCTGTTGATTCGTTCAATTGTTATTAATATCAATTTTTCTATTCTCAAAGCATTCTTCTATAAAATTTAAGGATATATGTGCTCTATTAATGCTATAAGAATTACTTTTTGAGTTAAAAGCAATAGCATGAAGTTTAAATTGAAATATTTGAAAAAAAAATCATTTTGCAACATAAACGAATCATAAATTTTATCCAAAAATTGCTTGATACTACTTATATATCATCAATACATAACGAAGACTTCAAGTTTTATTAATAAATTAGTCCAATCTAGTTTAATTTTATTCAAAATGTATGGTTTTAAATATAGCAATGCTAATTTTATTTTATAATTAGTTTTTGAGTACAATTATATTCTAATATAATTTTTAAAGAAACTTCTTAATTAATGCCATCTGTAATATAAAGGGAAAAATAGGTCTAAATATTTATCATTTAAAATATATCAAAATTAGAATATATTGTAAAATTAAGAAGTATGAGACTGCAGACAGAAAAAGCACATTATTTCAAAATACATAAATTACTAAATTATTAAATTAAATATATGTTCAATGTGTATAATATCGTATTGAATACACTTTCTTTGTGTAGCTTTCTTGCAATATTATTAAAGTTAAATATATATTGTTTAAATATTACTTTTTTCAATTAATGATGATAGATGAATAATATAGCCACTGCAATTTTCTAGAGAGAGAGATTTCATATTTCTCTATATACTTAATTAAGATGTATGGTTAGGGAGGGTGTTTTTTTAAAAACAGTTAAGGAAATTAGTAATTTTGAGCTCTACTGTAGTTTTAGTAACAACTTGAATTAATATTACGAAAGACTCTGAATAAATATAAATATGAAATGATGATGTTAATTATGTGATTAATAGAATTTTTAATAGTTGTAAGATAAACTAAAGGAATTATAAAATTAACTCAAAACGAATAAACCACAAATAGGTTCTAACAAAGAAAACGAGAAAGATGAGTAAAAAGATTATTAGAATAATATTTAATTTACATAAGTAAAATCCCTTCCAGAAATTTAATAGAAAAAAAGCTTAAAGTATTAAGAATAATCAGTAAATTTAAAGGAAACAAGATAAGAAAAAGAGAAAGAAAATATTAATTAATAAAAAATACATGAGCTTAGCTAATAACAAGCAGAAAGCGTAATTATTATATACAAATGGATAAGATAAAAATATTCAGGTTACCTTTTCAAACTTATCGGAATTATTACTTATCACTAGTGTCGATTGTGTTAACCCTATTTTTAATATGTGAAGTTTTTGATTAAAAACCTCCTAAATAATCTTTACAATATTTTTTTTATAAGCAAAAATTAATAAATTCTGCCTTTCATTCATCAATTTCACTCTATTTAAAAAAATTTTGATATATAAAATATAAATAAATTCTTCTAGTTTTACCCATTATAATTTATTTTTTAATTAAGTATAAATATGAGCAACACAAATTTGATTAAATAAGTAATGAATGATTTTAAAATAACTTAAATATAAAATTATATAAAAGATAGATTATTATATTTATATATATAAGACAAACTGAAGTTAAGTTAGGTGAAAATAAATCAATATAATTAATTATTTATTTGTTTATAGAAAAAAAGGAATATCAAAATATTATCATAGTAATTGTCATTAAATGAAAGTAATGCATTTATATATTAAACTAATAACAGCCTAACTTAGATTCATATAGAATAAAAGAGATATTTAGTATGTCTTAAAAGATAATTGATTGCTAATAAAAATGTTAGTTTTAGCTGATGATTTCTCAATTGAAATTGAATCAATTTTTTCAAGTATTTTATTTATCTATTGTAATTAAGATCGATTAAGGATATCTATTTTGCCAAATATTAATTGAATTGATATTTAATTTGATAAATAAGAGTGATCTATTTTTTTTAAAGGATTTTAACATTAATCACTGATTGATTAATCACATTTTTACAATAATTAGATAAACATATTTTCTTATAAATTTTCAAATTTTAAATAAAAATAGATATTACAGGTTTTTTTTAGTAAAATGGAATTTGCCAAGATAATAATTAGATGATTGAATGTATCAATAAATAGATGGGTGGATGAATATTTTTAATTTATAATTAAATAATAGTTTACTATATGATGTTTTTGTTTGATTTTGATTTTGAGTTAATTTATTAAAAACAGTAGAAAATATTTTATTCTGATTATTTAAATCATTAGATAGATGTTAGTAAGTATTTATTTTTAATTTATCATTAAACTTAATTAGTATTTATAAGGTTGTTGACATTGCCGCTAAATTACTGTACATCTTAATGAATAAGTTGTTTATTAAGCATAGCAGCAGTTTGAAGTACATTAGTATTATTATTGTTCTTTCCAAAATCGGAGCTATTTGGAGAGTTCTAAATATTGTGAGGATGCATTATTTGGTGAAGAGGCATTTGATTGATCATTCTTTGCTAGTGCATATTATTTTATGGTGTTATCTAAGCAAGTCCAAGCTAGTTTGGAGTATTATTATTTGAATACTGCATAAAGAATAAACTGGGAGAGTTATTCCCTAGGTTAGAGTTTGAAATACTAGGATGTAGATTATATTAATATTAGAATATGCTAGGGGTTTATTCACCTTAAACAACTTGCCCCAGTTAGTTACAATTCGCTAATTGGCTTACACTTTAAGCTTAAAGAGGGGGAGTATTTAAGAACATAGAAATACTTGCAGCAGATCCTTAAACTGCGCTAGGATTAGCAGCGTAAGTAATATTAACTCCATGCTGTTGGGGAGTACTAATTTACTCTTGGTTTTACAAGAAACTATTAAGCAATTAGATATTTCTTGAAAAGTCTTCTTAAATTTTATGTTAAATAAATGCTTGATTAATGACAAAAATTTCTTTTGTATTTTTATCAACATAAACTAATTAGCTTTTTGATATTTCGTCTTCGAATTCTTCTTTTTTTAAGTTCTTTTTCGTTACTTATTTAATAAAAACTTCATTCTGTTGAACCTAAGACTTCACATCATAATGGTTAAATCCAGAAAGTAAGGGAGTGGAAGGTAATTTAACTTATTCCATAAAAATGGCTCCTGGGTTGTTAAGTGAGACTCTTTTACTTCCAGGTTTGCTATTTATCCCCATAAATCCGGGAAAAGCTTACTATTATTACATCAGAATCTTACCATTCATATTGGGAGAATTATTTTCAGAGATAGTTTCTTCATTTATTTAGCCTTTCAAGTTGTTATTATCTTATTTTTTAATTTTGATATATTTAAAATTATGCCAAAAATAAAAAAATTAATATTTAAGAACTGACTTAATTTAATATTTTAAATATATAAAATTTTACTTTAAATATTTAATCCAAAAGGGTTCATCTCTCCAGTAATATTAATTTCTTGGTTTATTGGTTTGAAAATGCCTCCAGAGTTTTAATTTGAAAGAGCAGAGGAAGACAACTTGGTAGCTGATTCAACATCTGACTGGTTTAATGTTTGTTCTGATTTTATTTTAGCTTCACTCTCCACCATTTAGAATAGAGCCTACTTGCTTTACAGCACATTCTTTTTAGGAAGATTTTTTTGCTTAGTTGTTGCTTATTGCATGCTTTCTGGTGAATTTTAACTTTTGCTATCTAAAATTAATTTAAACAAAGATTTTAGTAAAATATTTTAAAATTAATAAAATATAATAGCAAAGTTATTTAATTATTTCAAATTCAAGGATTTCAAATTTTAAAATAAATAAAAGAAAATATCTTAATAAGAATTTAATTATTTATTGTGAAATGAAATTACTGTTAGAAAATATGGATTGTTGCTGTTGTAAATGGGCTTGATTGAAGTTATTTCCTTCTTCTGTTTTGATTTAGTAAGAGTTAAGTGCTTAGGATTGCATGCTCTGTGATTGCTAGTGGTCTTCATCGTCTTCATCATCATCCTCATCATCTTCATTGTAATTCTTATCTTGATTTTAGGTATCATCTTCTTGTTCTTCTTCAATTTGATCATGATTGTGTTTGAGTGTATTCGAACTGGCATTTATGAGAGAGAATCCATTTTTAATACGAGATTCAAGCTTTTCTATGAGCAATATGATTTGTTATTTTTCACCTTCGCCGATATCTTAGCAGTTAGATTTTAAGTCATTCATGCTTGATAAGTTATTTGAGGAAGATGAGAGTTTCTCTTTTTTAATGAGTGAATTATATCTATTTTTAACAGCATTTTCTGTTCTTGATGATTTCATATTTTTGGAAATTTCTGACCATCTTTTGCCTTTATCTAGAACTAATTTTAACATTTTCAATTCTTCTTCATAATTCCATGGACCTCTTTTAAATTATTAATTCAATGGTCATATTAAAGAAAAAATTAATTATTGATAAATTTTATCTTTTTATTTATTTATTTCTTTTCAAAAAACACCACACGTTTTAAGAACTCTCAAATTTCTTCTGTTTTTTTAATTTTATGTATGATCTACCCAATTTATTTTAATGGAGTAAAAAAAATAGTTTATTTACCTATTAATCGCAGGGTCTAGGTGGTTGTTCCATCTTTCTCTGCATTGCTTACCTTGTCTAAATACATTTTTGTGACTTAGCTAATTAAGCTTAACAGCGATTTCGCTCCATTTATTTTATTTATTCTTTTGTTCATACTCTCTAATATATTAAATATAACAATATTGCTTAGGCTTTTCTACTTTTTAAGTAAAAATATCTTACTTGATTATCATTCTTAATATATTGTCTTCTTCTTCACTCCAAGGTTGTTACTGTAGGTTAAGCTTACTCATTGATAACCACTTCAATTTACATTGCTCGGATGATCTGCCGACCATCATACTAGATATATCTTCCCACACGTCGTCACTCTTTAGATTTAAAAAAAGGAGTTAATAAAGAGCTTAATACTGTGAAGTTTTCAACATATTTAATTTGTAAGCCTGAATTAAAAAATTATAATGAATGTTAAAATAGATAACTTACAATTGCACGAAAGTCGATTCTTTTAAAAACACAAGATTTAAGAATGATCCAGACTAAGAGATTTGTTTCTTAATCATTCCAGTTTTTCTTCTGCTACTTAGAATATCCTTGCCTAAAATAATTTAATAATTATTGAATATAAATTAAGCAATTTTAAATATAAATTATTTAAAGAGAATTTAACAATTAATCTTTACTGATTAAATGCTATTACACACACACACAACTAAACAAAAAATCTTTATGTTTTTTATTACTTTGATACTATTTTTTAATAAGAATCGTGCATTTCCTTACTGGATGGCAGAGTATCCATCTTAATTGTATAAAGATCTTTGACAAAATCTAAATTTAAATCAGCATCACTGATATTTTGAGTGAGTTAAAGAAATGTTTAAAAATACTATAGCGCTTTTTCTCCTGATTTTCCTATTTATAAATAAAGTAAGCATTTTATTAATTTTTTGGAGTTTGACTAAAACAATTTTAATTTTAGAGTCACAATTTGAACAAATCTACATTTTATTTTCTCTACTAAACAGTTTTTGAACAGAAATTTTATTTTGCAAATACCGAATTGCCATAATTGTTAACTATCAATTTTTCTTATCATTAAAAAACGTGATAATTAATTTAGTAGGTGGCATAAAATAAAAGCAGATTTTTAAAAGAAGTCAAACTCTAAATTCGCGATTGATAAATAAAATTACTTATGTTTTCTGAACTATCACTGCTTTGCTAGGAGTATTATTATTATAGACTAGGTTAACTTTATTGTTGGATTTATAATGTATTTTATTGCTACTAAACTTGTTGCTATTAAGTAATAGGTTTAAAAGATAAATTCATTAAGGCAGGAGCCTAAAATTGTTATGGTGCCTGCTAATTTTGCTATTACTACTATGACTAAAATTGATTCTAAAAGAAAGAGTTTGGTAGGACTTATTATTAGAACTAATTGGGGTTTCCACCTATACTATGAGCCTACGCTTAGGACTGCTGATTTTATGATTGCTAAAAAAGCTATTGCTACTACTACTATTATTACTAATTCAAAATGTAACCCTAAGGAGTCTGAGAAATAAAATTCTATCTAATCAGCATATCTGGATTATTGTTTATCTGATAAAAATACTAACCTCCTGGAACTTGGTTGCTGTCCAGCTTAACTATTTTATATTAGAATTGATGATGTTAAAGTTGTTGAAAGAATGCATGGCTTTTAATTGCTTATTTGATATATTGAAAAAATCAGTATATTTGCATAGATATACTGTTTTGATAAATAAACTCTTTTTCTAATAAATGCATCAAAAATGAAGTCTTAACGCAATCTGCTAAAATTTGAATTTAATTGTGTGCCACTGAAGCGCTTCTAGAACTATTTGTAATTTATGAAAATGCTATATTTACTTTCTTTGTGAAAGGGGCTCATCATGCTTAACCCATCTGCTATTTCGGCAGGATGACGCTTCAACTCGCTCATTTCTTTTTGTGTAATTTTCTTGCTTTATTAATCTAATTAATTGCCTTTTTTCTTATCAAATTATTTTGAGCAAATATTATTTTTATCAAGTAAGAATAGTTAATATTTTTTTTGATTGTATCGAATTTTTTCAATTTCTTTTTTAATCATTCTCATTTGGG
The DNA here is from genome assembly GCA_000231845.2 of Tetrahymena malaccensis 436. Classification (NCBI taxonomy): domain Eukaryota; phylum Ciliophora; class Oligohymenophorea; order Hymenostomatida; family Tetrahymenidae; genus Tetrahymena; species Tetrahymena malaccensis. Next base: position 227,370 of record JH720026.1, on the reverse strand, counting down.
CTGTATTGTTTTTAAGTATATTTTTCTGTGAAATAGAGATCAATTATCAATTTTTAATTCATGTAATAAATTTTCTTAAAATTGAGGTTAACATCAATTACAACTCTTAAATCTTTATTAAAAATTAAAAAAACAATCCTATTCTGACATCATAATTTATTAAATCTTCATATTCCATTCTCAATAATTTAATACTTGCTTCTTTAAAATGAGCTAGCCAGCCTAAGCGCTTAACCTAAAGAGATTTTTACAATTTTCTTAAAATCTCAACCTAGTTTATTTAGCATTAAACAAATAATCTATGATTAAACTCTTTTATCTTATTTCATAAAACCTCTCATTTTCTATAAAAATAATATTTATTCTTTTTTCACATAAGTAACAAATTTCGAGTTATAATGTTCTACCATGTAAAAACCCTAATTAAGCCAATATTTAATAGTAAAGCAATAGCTTATATATTTTTAAAAACATAACACCTTAAAATTATGTTTTGGGAATAAACCTCGCTTCTAACAAACAACATTCTTTCAAAATCTAATAATATAACAAAAATTTAAAAAATATATATAAGAGCTTGTTGTGCTGTTTTTCTAAGTGCTAAAATTAATTGATCCTCAGTTAAGCATTGATTTAGTGTTCAATAATATATCTTTGAATTATTTTACATTTGTTTTTAAAAAAAGTACCCATAAAATGAAAGCAAACTTAAATAAAATATTTCTAAAATAATAAAAAATACTAGCTTCTACCTGATAAAAGTAAACATTAAAATCATTATTTAGTATATCAAACTTAGTACATAATAAATTAATATATCAAATAAATTACATCAGTAATTTGAAAATTTATATTAATTGCTCTAACAATCAATAAATAGCTTTTCTATTCTTAGATTAACAATTATTAATATAAATTGTGTTTATTTCTTTATTATAATTGATATAAACTAAAAAATTAGTTACTCCTTTTTTCTTGAATATTTGGCATTTCTACTCAAATAATTTGTTACTAGTTTTACATATTATTTTTGAAAGCAAATTAAACATTAACAGTTATTAAAATATAAACAATAACGATCTTAAATAAATTGCTTATACATGTATGAACAAATATAAATATTAAACAATAAAAGATATTAATTAAATATTTGAATAATTTACAAAAAAATAGATTTCATTTATCAACAGTTTATTATTCTTTAGTTAAATATAGGCATTCAAGCATTAACTCATGCAAAAAATTAATAATAATTATGATTATAACAAAAAAAATATTTAAAATATCATTCAAGCTTTTGATACTGATTTTTAAATTTGTGTAGATAATTTGGATAAAATCAAGGAAATTTCAGAAATAAGATTTATCAAACCTTTTTGAGAATTTAAAAATAATACCCTATTAATTAAAAAAGTTTTTTAATCTTAAAATAAACTCATCAAAATTTATAATCGTTGTATTAAATTATGAGGAAAGGATCATTTTTATATTATTAAATCAAAATATTGTCAATTTAAAATCCAATTTTTTGTTTTCGTTCAAAAATATAATATTTGAATACTTTACTAAAATTTATAAGAATGAATATCATAATTAAAAAAATAAAGTAATTAATTTTTTGATGTAAGTTTAATACTTTAGAATTCATGCTTTATTTAGAAAAAAAGGATTTAACTTTATTTATTTTTCAAATTAAAAAAATAATGAATGAATGAATTCTTAAATTAATTAAATAGCATTGTTAAGTTTATTAGAATTGGACAACAATTCTTATTAATTGATGGTTGGGATGGGATGATTTGTATTAGTAAAATATATCATTTAGGGTAAAATATTTGATTGGCTTGAAGAAAATAGTAAAAAAATATATTTATATAGATAGATTTTATAAAGATTACATACAAAAATATTGATTTATTCTTTATAAGTCATCATTTAGATTTAATTTTAGGTTTATTATATTCGTCCTGAGTTATAAGTATTTCGTTAAGCTGAGTAAATAAACTATTCTTATTATCTCTTAGTTAATCTATTTTATTTTAATTGATTTTAGATTAAATTTAAACTTCAAATAAAAATTACCTATATTTTTAAAATCTGAATCTACCAATTCCACATTCTTCTTCCAAAGAAGCTAGTTCTCGTTTCTAATGTTTTCTAGCAATTTTTATAATTTTTTATCATTGACTTCTGACAGTTCATAATACAAGTTGGTTTTAACTTAATCTATGTCTTCTGATATTTTAGCAAACTCTTACTCAAAATGAGTATTAGTGAGTTTCATATCCGAATGTTATGTATTCATCAACTCAAACATGTCACTAATCTATTACTTTATATTATCCATATCAGCTTTAGCTAAAGTGTTATCTAAAACTGTCTCAGCATTTAGTTCTGTTATTTTTGTTTCCAAGTCTTTGTAAACATTCTATACGAAAATAAAAGAATGATATTTCAATTTAATAGTGCCATTTCAAAATTAAAGAGAAAATAATTAATTATAAATTTTTTACATCTATGGTATCAAGTGTAGTCTTTATGAGATTAAAACTATTCATAGAGCTTTATTCTAATTCTTCTAATCTTAATACAAACTCCTTTTCGGTATCTTATTAATGGTCTATTATTTCCTTCAATTTTAGAACTATTTCTTGTGAGAATCTCTGAACTTCATCTTACAAATTAATAATTAAAGATTTGGATAAATCTAACTCTTTTTATGTATTTTATTGAAGTTCTTCCAAATCTTTAGAAATATCATCTAATTCTTTCATCACATTAGACTACAATTCTTCTAAAGCTGTGTTGATTTTCTCTTTAAAGTCGCTGATATCAGCCTTGATGTCTTGTATTTTAATGTTAACTTATTCGTTTTGCTCTTCACATAACTTTTAGAAAGCTTCTAAAGAGTTTTGCATGTTATTTATTCTGTTATTAAACATTTCTCTTGAGTTCTCAATTGCTTGAGTTAAAAACTAAACATCTTTTTTAGATTCTTCTTCTACCTTATTAATTTTATCATCAAGCCCCTTCGCTATTGTTTAAACGTTTAGCTCTATGTTCAGCTTTTCCTCTATCAAACGATTTTCGAAAGCCTTTTACGTATCACCGACAAGTTTGTATGTTTCAGTTCTTAGGTCTTCTTATCCCTTTTCTAGCCCCACTAACCTCTTTTCAACATCCTTCCTATTATTATCAGTGTTAATTAAATGATTTTTGAATTACTCAGCCAGCTTTGTAAACATATTTTTAGTCTTTTCATGCTTCTTGCTAAATACTTCTACAACTTTTTTAACTTCTTCATCAACATACCTACTAACCTACTCTGATTTTTATGAACTTTCTAATCTTGTTTCTCTTATTTCATCTTATAATTTTTTATACTAAATTTCCATTTAGTCCTTAACACTATTCACATCTGAAACAATATCTGTTGCTATTGCACTTGTTAAATTCTTTAAATCCCTAAGATTGATAAAAAATTAGCATATAGATTAAGATTTTAATTTTAGATTACACATCAGAGCTTAAACGAGTTTAAATTTCAATCTTCATCATCTCTGTTATTTTTTCAGTTATATTTGATTGTTAATTTTTAAAAATATCGTATTCCTTTATTCATAATGAAAATATTAGCTTAAATTTATTAATTTTAAAAGCTTACTCTTGCAAATGTCTCTTGCATCTTGAGTATTTCGTTTCTGAAAACTATTTCTTGCTAATTTCTTGATTGCTCTTCAAATTTGAGAGCATTTTAGAGTCCTTTTACTTGATTCTCCATAATTGCTTATAAAGATTTTATAGACTCATCTTTTCTCTAAAATTCTGTCCTCATCAAAGCATCTAGGGCTTAGTATCTTTCTCTCATTTCTTCTCTCTCATAATTACTTTTTTCTTAATTGAGTCTATCTCTCATATCGATATTGGTTCTCATCTCATCATGTTATCTTATTCTATCCTCATGTTCCATTACTATTCTGTTGACTATTTCTGTCACTTTTGATTCTAATTTGTTCTTATTTTATTTACAAAATTTAAAAAGTAAATCTATTAATATAGCAAACATATAATCTTACATCATAGTCAGACTAAAGAGTATTTAAGATGACTTTAACATCTTCAGCCATCTTAGCATGATAAGCTTCTAATTAACTCAAAAGATCTTTGTCTTTGCTCTATTCTTTTGTGATACTCAGTATACTAGCTTCAGTTTATTGCATTCTTCTTTCTAGTTTTTCATTCCAATCGCTAATGTAATTTATACCTTGATCTCCTTTTTAGGCTATTTAATTAACTGAACGCTATCCAGCACTTAGCTGAGCTTCTAAAATAGCTATTCTGCTTTCGAACTATCCTTATAAATTATTGAAAACATCATTCTACCTCTCTTATGTTTCGCCAAGTCTAACGACTTCCATAAATAGAGCCTTGCTTTTTTCCCTTTCTTTTTGGAGAAGAGATTGTTCTTCAGTCATTTTTTCTTACATGATTCCTCTTAATTGTAGAATTTCTGTTGTTTCCTATAAATAACAACTAATTTATTAAGATATTCCTCAAACCCAAATAGTAAAATTTACTGATTTCTGCATGTTTCTTATAAAGAATAATATTTCTTTCTAATTTTACTCTGTGAGTATAAGCTATTTTTAGAATAATATGATAAGTACCTAAAGAAAATCATCACAAATGATAAAAAAAACAACAGTTTATTATATAACTTATTATTACTTTTTCCCTCATTTCATTTTTATTTCTGTCCTCTCTCTGCAATTTTGTATCTAGAACTTCGACTCTCGTTTAGAGATCATGATTAAGTTGATTATACTATTTATTTTAAATATAAATGATTTTTCTTTGTCAATAAAAATGTATCATTTTATTTAAATCCAAAGACAAATGATAAATAAATAAATAAATACTTGATCCTGAATAAATCTTAAATTAGCTTCTAGTTTAACTCTATAATCCCTTTCATTATCTAACTAAAGCTTATACTTTCTCAACTCTCCTTACTAATTTCTTTCTACATTATTTAATTGTTCGATCAACATAGTAACAACCCTTTCAGTATTGTTAAGCTTTTCTTTATACTCGCTTGATTTAAAATAAATAAATTAATACACATGCTTAGCTTGTTATTAAAATATATCATTGTATTCTTTTAAATTCATTTTATGAAATTTTTTGAGTGCTATTTTTAATTTTTAATTATAAAATTTTTAATTCATTACAGATCTTGCGATTCATACATGTTAATCATCCTATCTATATTTGGGTTATAACTTGCTAAAGAAGGCTAAAATGTCTTATTTTTATATAGTAAATCCTATTTTTAAGAAAATCTTCTAGCTTCCACTTAATTTGGTGTTTCATTTTGACTTATTTATTATTGAGCCTCTGCCTCTCCTTAATCGTTTTTATTTCCAAGATTGTTGCTTCTTGGATTGAAAAAATTCGTTTCATTATTCTATTCTCCTAATTATGGCTGAGAAAATTGCTAATTTATCTACAACTACTTTTGATTATTCAATAAAATTTTTTGCTTTGATCCAGTATCAGGACGACTTCCAGGACGTCTTACATTTGTTGTGCTTTATGATGATTCAAGCATTCTTCCTCCTAATATTTCAGTCATTTGTTTTGATTGTAAATTCTTTGGATTCCTCTAAATTTATTTGCATAATTAATTTTTAAATGGTCAGAAAGAGTTTTTATTTGTTTTTCTTGCTAAATTTATTGTGCATTAAAATAATCTAAATGCTTACTTATCTAACTTTTTCATTTTCTGGTACATCTATATTTTTGTCCATTTCCAAAAGATTTTGGATATTGACCTTTCTTCCAATCTATAAATAAATAAATAGATAGATTTATCAATATGTAATTGGCTCATTCTATAAATATTTTTCAAGTATTTAGTTTGGAATTCAAGATTGTTTAATGAACAACCACCAATACGATAAGCTTTACTGAATAACCAAATAACTAAATCTTTACCTATGGTAAATTCATTTATGAAATAATTGGCTTAAACTCTTACAATAATGTATCTTTGCTTTAAATATAATATGTTATCAATTAAAGAATCCAAAATTTATAATTAAATTTCTATGTTCAGTCAGTAGAGAGATAGAGATTAATTAAAATACAATGCTATTTATTTGTAATTTATAATGAATCAATCCTTTTAAAATATTGATGTATGAATAAGTTGTTTTTTTTCTTGAACCCAATCTATTCGAATATGCAATTCAGTAAATTATCATTAAATATTATTACAAAAATTATTATTTTATTAAATAATACTTAAATTACAAATTTAAGATTCTACAAGAAACTCAAATAATTTAAAATATATTTTACTTTGTGAGAAATGTTTTATTTAGTTTTCCTTTTTAATTTATAATCAATATTAAAAATTAAATGGTTTCAAAATTAGTAATTCAAACATTAAAAAAAAAATTTACATATAAAATATTTTTTTTGTAATAAGGTTAGAAATTAATTAGATTAAATACGCAATTCTAATTTTACAAATAATTATGAACAAATTTATAAAATTAAAAAGGTTGTCTTATCTTATTTTTATTTGGATTAAGACGCGATAATAAGGTATTTAATTGAAAATTCTTTTTTGATGGCTGAAAATTAAGCGAATTGTTTAAATAAAAATAGTAATTCAATGAAAAGATAATAAAATAATTTTTATCAATTGAACTAATTTAAATGTGGAATTGAAAATATTTTAAATTAATTGAAAAATACTTTTATTGAAAAAAGGAAGGTAAATTGATACCAAAGAATATTTTTATTTTCAATAAGCTCAAGTATAATTAATAATGTTTTTGAAAAAGCTAAAATAATAGCCTTACATACTTTAAATATAGTTATTAAGTAATATAAACAGTTAATACTTTATCATCTATAAGAATTAATTTAAACTTTAAGCTAGATTAAGATAATTTAGAATATTTTTAAAAAGTGAGATTAATCATTAAAATAAAAAAAATTATCTAAATATGAGACGATAAATGTCTACCATTCTTTTTTACTTCTTTACACAAGATTTACAAAGAGATTTTAATAGATATTTGTTAGTTTTAGTTCTATCTTATTTTTCTTTTTTCTTTTTTGATATTTGTAAATTATTTGTAATCAATTAAAGAAATTTTATCCATAGTATACTTTGTATGAAAAGAAATTAATAATTAATTTTAACATCAAAAGTAAAGAAAAATCACTAACTAGCTTAAAGAAATTTGAAGATTACATAAACATAAAGAAATTTAATCAAACTAAATTACAAACACAAAAGCAGCAAACATAATTCTATGAATACATTTTTTTTCATTTTAATTTTTTCAAAACTCATTTAGATGTATTTATCTATAGAATGCTTCCAATCCTAGCCAGATAATACTTACTGTGATGCTAATTTGGAGTGCTAAACATGTACTAATACTCTTTGTTTGACTTGCGCATAAGATTTAAATAAATGCATCACCTGCAAAAATAATGATTACTTATTTTAAGATAATTGTTAATCAACAAAACCAAATGCGGCATATTGCGATGAAAATACCAAAAAATGTGAAAAATGCGCAGATGAAAGCTGCTAAACATGTAACGAAGACAAAAATAAATGCACTTTATGTGATTAAAATTCAACTAAAAAATATAATTATTAAAACTAATGTTTTGACTAAAAACCTGATAATACTTAATGTGACTCAAATAATATTTGCACGGGCTCTAATTGCCCATAAAATTGTAAGAATTGTGATAGTAGTAATCCTAAAATTTGCTAATAATGTGAAGATAAATATTATTAAGTAAAATATTCATTTGAAACAAAATGTGAAAAAGATCCTCCTATGGATTATTTATGTGTAGGTTTTGTATGCAATACTAAATGCGCACCTTAGTGCAGATCTTGCTAAGGTACTGAAACAGATTGTGCGAGTTGTGGTATATATGAATATTTATTCAAAAATAGATGTCATTCGCAAAAACAGGAAAGTACTTTTTGTACATAATAAGATCCTAATGCTGGTTAAATTTGTAATCTTTGCACTGATTTCAATTGTTTAGAATGCAAATCATCAAATTAATGTTCTAAATGTTAATCTTATGCTCCTTACCTCTTAAATGATTGGTGCATTTAAGGGAAAAAAGATGGTGTATATTGTGATGAGGCTACAAAAATTTGTGAAAATTGCTCAGTTGAAAATTGCAAAACTTGCAATGAAAATAAGGACTAATGTACTTTATGTAATGAAAAAATGCCATTTTTATATTAAAATGAATGCTTCCTAAATTAACCTCCTAACACTGAATGCGACTCAAATAAAGTATGCACATAACCTAAATGCCCATTAAATTGTAAGAATTGTGATAGTAGTAATCCTAAAATTTGCAAATAATGTGAAGATAAATATTATTTAGTAGATTATACAAGTGAAACAAAATGCGAAACAGAACCTCCTAAAAATTATTTATGTGTTGATTTCGTATGCAGTGGTCAATGCGCGTCTTAGTGCGGATCTTGCTAAGGTACTTAAACAGACTGCACTAGTTGTAGCAATAAGAATGACTATTTATTCAATAAAAAATGTGAATCATAAAAACCGGAAGGTACTTTTTGTACATAAGATCCTTAAATTGGTTAAATTTGTAGTCTTTGCACTGATAAAAATTGTTTAGAATGCAAATCATCAAATTAATGTTCTAAATGTTAAACTTCTGCTCCTTACCTCTTAAATGATTTGTGCTTTTCAGAAAAAAAAGATGGTACATATTGTGATGATACTACCAAAATTTGTGAAAACTGCTCAGTTGAAAATTGCAAAACTTGCAATGAAAATAAGGACTAATGTACTTTATGTAATGAAAAAATGCCATTTTTCTATTAAAATAAATGCCTCCTAAATTAACCTCCTAACACTGAATGCGACTCAAATAAAGTATGCACAGACTCTAAATGCCCATTAAATTGTAAGAATTGTGTAAACAATCTTTGCACTGAATGCAATTAACCTTATTTTTTACTAAAACTTGAAACTGAAACATGTGTAGATTAAAACTAAATTCCTAAAAACGTCTTTTGTGAAGATCATGTGTGTTTTAAATGCTCAGATGATTGTGGATCTTGCTAGAATAAGAAAGATAATTGCACAAGTTGTAATGATCCAAAAAAATATTTGCTAGATAATAAATGCTATTAAGATTAACCACAAAATAGCTTTTGCTCTGATAAATTTGTATGCTAAAATTGTGTAAATAAGGGTTGTAAGTAATGTTAATAAAATTTAAATGATTGTATAAATTGTCTAGATAATCTCTATTTATTTTAAAATAATTGTTCATAAACGTAGCCGTCTAGTACATTTTGCGATAATCAAACAAAGGTATGTTAAAAATGCAAAATAGAAAATTGCACTAAATGTGCTGAAGACGTAAATAAATGCACTAAGTGTGATGAACCTAAAAAGTTTATATACAAAGATTAGTGTTTGTAAGAAAAGCCAACAAATGCGTACTGTGACGAGAATTTAATATGCTAATCTTGTAAAGAAAAGGATTGCTTGTAATGTGGTTCTAACTTAGAATGTATATTGAAGGGTTGTAAGAAGAGTGAATATACATATAATGGAGCTTGCTCTTCTAAGATGCCAGAAAATGCATATTGCGATTCAAAAACAAATGAGTGCTAAAAATGCATAAATTTGGCTTGCTATTCATGTCAAAGTGATTTGAACACGTGTATTGAATGCTTGGAGGATTCTTACTTTTATGAAAATAAATGCCATGACAAAAAACCTAAACATGTATTTTGCAAAAAATAAGAAAAGCTCAAAGTCTGCTAACCCTGCCATGAGTTATGCTCAGAGTGCAGTGGACCATCAGAATTAGAATGTGAAAATTGTTATCCAGATTCTGTTTTAAGCAAAGGCAAATGTATTAAGAGTGCTCTCGAATTTAAGTCCTCAATCAGTGTTGAATAAGTTGTCTAAATAGAGAATCAAGCTGCATCTACTTCTCAAGCTACTTCATCTAGCTCTACAGCTTTATCTCTCTCATCAAATTTAGTTTCTAGATCCAGTTTCGGCTTAGTAGTCTCAGGGCTCACATCACAAAAACTTACATACATGGTATTAGTTGACACAAGCTTACCTGCTGCAGCATTTACCATTTTGAAATCTTTTAAAGGTAAATCACTTTATTTTCATTAGCCTGTAAAGGAATAATTTGATGATACAAATTTAATTTAAATAATTTTTTTTTGATTTGTCAACTCTTACATAAGATAATTTTTATTTTGAGCTGATTCTCTTACATCATCAAATTGGAAGTATAAGAGGATAAAAATATAGCTCTTACTTTATTAAAAATGATGCATATATTCATATTAATTTAAATTATTATTAAAATTAAATAGATTAGCTGCCTCAAAATTAAATGAAATTCCTGAACATTTTCACAAAACTTATTGACTTTAGTGATGATGAAGTCAAATAATATCTTGATATTAGGTTTGAGTCAGTGCAACTAAATTATAATATACTAAACAATTGTGGCTAAGGTATTTCCATATTCTTAATATGCTACTTTTTCTTTGTGTTGTCTTATCTGCTAATAGAAAAGTCATCTGTAAAAAAATTATCTAACTTTTCTTCAACTCTTTACTCAAAACTGACATGTGGAATGATTATTTAGTATTTCCAAATTTGTCTCTCAATTTTTGTGGTTGGAATTAATGCCTAAATTCTTGAATTCATATACGAAGAAAAATATGAAATGTCTGGAGTAAAAATAACACTAATTATTCTATTGATCGTAGTGGTTGTCTATATTATTTATTTATTATACAAATATCTCAACATTGGCTAAATGTAAAAGGGAGTTTAGAATTTCTATGAAATAACAAGAGAAAAAATATTAAATGAAACTATCTATGAATCTAAAATAAGGAGAAATTTTATTCTAATTTATCTTTTGATTGACTCTATCATAATTCCCACCATATTCCTTTAGCTTTTCTTCAATTCCTTATTGGCTTCTTCCTTGGCTATTTTCTTCTAGCTAGCTTTTCTTATAATAGTATGTGCATTAATGCCCTTTCATTCTAAGCTTACTAACGGATATTTTATTGTTAGCAGTATTCTATGGGTAACATTATATATTACCTATCTTTTATTAAATATTTATTCTTCTAAATCTGATATCGATAGTTATGCTAATACTCTTGACCACTTAACATGGGTATTTTTTATAACAATTTAAATTATTTTACTATCAAACCCTGCTTATATGGTCTTAAATTTAGTGGTTAAGCTAGTAGAATTTATTAGTCAAAAGATTAATTAAAGAAGACTAAAATAGTAACAAGCTGAGAGATAGTCATAGTTAGAGTAAGAAATCAATTTTAATTCAGTATAGTATATACAATAAGCATCGTTAAATATACTAATGGATGATGTTTCTACCCGTGAAATAGATTCTTAGTCTAAATATACTTATAATAGATATAATTGGATAAATAAATTAAAATGAAAAGCAAGACAAACTCTCTAATTTATTCAAGTTTTTTTAAAAATAGTATGCTCCTAAATTTTTTATTTCCAAAATAAAAATCTAGTAAAAAGTGTGTTTATATATTATATTTTAAGTTCTTTTTTTTAAATATTTTAACATAAGAAAGATTAGATATTTATTCATCTTTTTCTTAATGTTGGTATAATTAATAATAATGCAATATTTCTTTTATCTTTATATTATATTATGTATGAGCCATGAAGTTTTTCTATGAACAATTCCTACTATAAAATTTAGAGCATATATTTCATTCCTAAAATTTATTTTTACTTTATTAAAGCTTTTTAAAATCTTTAAACACATTCTTTAAATTGTTTTGTCATCAAAAACTAGTCATTTTTTTTCATAATATTAATTTAAATATTTAGGTAAATTAAATGTTTAATTATATCAATTACTTTTCAAAGCATTAAAAATTGATTATCAAATTAAAAAGACAAAATGAATAAAGTATAAATAAAATATAACTAGTTAAGCAAGCAACCAACAAACAAATTATTATACAAGTTAAGCAAAAAATCTGGGTACTCTATCATTTAAGTTAAGCAACACTTTTCGTTTTAACTTACTTAGAAAAACAGTAGATAAAAATAAAAAAGGACCTAATCTATTATAAAATATATCTTACTTTTAAGTTTTTGATTGTTTTAAGCACACTAATTAAAAAATAAATTTAAGTAAAATGTATATTATCTTTGAAATTACATAAATCATATAAATTAATCATATGAAGGAAACAAAACAATATTCTTTCATAACAATAAATAAATATTTTCAGTAAAATATAATAATATAAAATTTAATTTATTCATTCTTTTTAATTTAAGAGGGGTTGAATATTAGATGTAGATGCTTTTTGGTCAATATTTTGAGTTTCTAACTAAATATGTTATTTAACACTTTTTAAATAAAAATATTTGAATTAATTCTGTATATTCTAAGACAATAAATTAAACTAGACAAATTTTGAATATTTATTTTAAAATATTGTTTAGTTAGAATATTTAATTTACCATGTAATAAGCTTTTATATTATAAGAAAAGATATATTTTAACTCAATCTCTTTTACTCAACTAATTTAGTATAAAGAAGAAAAACTTAATTGAGAAAAATAAAATAGAAGCAATTATAAAACCTTATGAAGAATAATTAGTTTTTTAATTAATTTATAAAAATTAGAAAATAAATAAATACAAATTTACAAATAATTGAAAAGGAAATAAATAAATAATGAGTAATAATAATATTCTATATATTTCTCTCGTTTTGATCATCTCTGGTGCTTTTGCATTCTAGATTGCTCCTAACCAACAATGCGTTGTATTACCAGAACACTAATAGAAAGGCTCTGGTTGCTTACCTTAATATTCTCATACTGAGTTAGGACATGCTTATTAAAAGAATTTCAACTCAAGTGTAGCTAATAGCACTGATTTCTAGTCTTTAGATTAATTTGCTTTGACATTTTTTACTGAAGATAAGTGCACTTACTATTAAGATTTTTAAGTAAATGTGATTTATAACGATTCTTATGCTAAATAAGTTATGTATGAAAACTTCACTAGCGCTTTTTAAAATAAAACAGTAAACATTGTCAAATACTCTGTATATCCTGATGGCAATTAACCTGATTACTTATTTTATTCTTAATACTTTGTTTGCAATAGCAGCAAAATTATCCTTCCAAAATTATTTGAGTAGTAAGGAGAATCATACAACATGTGTCTTTTCAACTAAGTCAAATACTTAAATAATTCAATAGATTGTAACTTAGCTCAAGTTTTTCACTATAGCGCTGAGCAATTATTTGGCTTTTTTAACACCTCATCATTTTAGGATTTCATTTTTGATCACTCTATTCATGTTATTAGCAATTTGAAGGAAGTTGATGCTGACTTTTCCCCTTTTGGATCCAAATAATGGTATTTCACCTTCAATTATATGTTCTAAATAACCTTAGATATTAAAGAATATGATTCTTTAAATCAAACTCTCAAATTCTTCAATACAGCAGTACCTAAAGCCTAATTAAATAGAAATGTCAGTAGACCTTGGTTCGTTGGAATAGCTTCATACTCTCCTTACCAACTTGATTTAAACAGCGGAGTTATTTTAAATGAAGATTTATATGGATCTTTATATGATAACTTAAAAAACAACTAATTTGATATTCTTATTAGCTCTCATCCTGAACTTTAGTAAACATAGATATTTATCAGCAAAGACTACAGAAACTTCTTTAAAGTCAATAATACTAATATTGCTTTAAATCAATTCGAAGGTTTTGTTTTGGTTTATATTCCATCCTAATTAGAAACTCCTGCTATCCTCAATACATCTTATGATTCCTTAAAGATTATTTTGGAAGGTTCAGAAATAATCAATATATCAGCTGCTAAACAATAAACTGGAATTTAGAAAGATATCTATTGAGACAAATTTATTTTAATAATTAATTAACTTTTGATAAAAAAATTGAATTAATATTGCTTATTTTTTTATATTAAAACAATACTTTTGTTATAATGATTTTATGTTTAGGGTATTTATAATAAATATAAATTTGTTTTAATAAATTATTCCTTAATTATATTATAGCCATAGTTTTAAAATGATTTATTTTCAGCCAGACAAATATCATGAAAAAATATTTTGAAAATATGTAGATATTTTTATACAATAACAAAAATAACTACCTTTAATACTCTTAACTTAATCAAAAAAATTTATCTAAAAAAAGAATTTATTTAAATAAAAGTCTACTGTATATTTCGGTATAAAAAATATTTTTAATAACATTAAATTAATGAAGAATGAAAGTATCATTTGAAACTCGTAAAGTAGAATTTGAAATTTTATATCTTCAAATAATATTTATATTACTCACATAAAATATAGCTTTATCTAGGCTTAACAAAAATATAATTCTTTTATAAGCTCTACTAATACAAACAAATTTACAGAAACCTTAATTTTATAAATCTAGAATTTGTTCTTTGATAATATAATATAGTTTCTTTTGTAAGAATACAAATCATTTATTTATTTAATGATTTTTTGTTGATAAGACAAGAAATGTTTTTAACGAAAGTTGAAAAAAATTAAAATTATTCAATTTATTCTTAAGATTTATTAAAGTATCTTTTAAAATAATTAGTAATTGTTTTTAGTTATTTGGCAGTCTATTAATAGAAGCCAACAAAAAGGAAATTTTAGTTAGATATCTAATTATATATTTATGTGCTTACCTTTATATATGTAATAATCGTAATAACCATCATTTTACGCTTACTATTTGTATAATGCTTAAAAAATAAATATATTTGTTAATTTACAATTAATTATATTGTAAAGCAATCAATCTTAATTGTCTCTAATTAATTTATCAAAATAAATAAAGTCATTTCAATTTCTAATAAATGAAACAAGTTTAGTATAAGTCATTTATAAGGCTTTTAGCTATTGTCTAGAATGCGAGTTGGGGAGGATTTATAATTGGGTACACAACCTCAGAGTTAGCATTTTCTTATAAAAATATAATTGCAAGTTTTAACAATAGTGAAAATGAATATCTATTTAATTTATTATTTGTGATTATTCTGCCCATAGGAGGAATAGTTGGAACAATTATTTATTACTATATTTCATAACTAACTTCTAGAAGGAATATTCTTATCATTTCAGATATCATAAATATATTGGCAATTTTTATAGGATACAATTAAATATATACTTTCATGCTTTTACGATTTTTTGAGGGAATAAGTAATGCCTTAAATTTTTGTGGTGTGCTGCTATATATTAGAGAAATTATGCCTGATCAATAGGCAGATAAAGGAATATTGATATTTTAAATCAATTTAAATATAGGGATTATAATGGCAAATGTACTTTGTTTGCCACTTACAGCACCTGGTACTGAAAACTCCAATTAACAAAATCCAAATTATTATTGGAGAGTAATTTTTGTTTTTCCTATACTAATTTGCTTCTTAAGAATGTACTGCCTAATATTTGTCTACGATTTTGAGACTCCTTACTACTATTATTAAATGAATCAATAGCATAAAATGAATAAACTTTTAAATCTATTTTACGACCATAAATTTGTAGGGCATGTCAGAAATAAAATTGAGCTAATAGGTTAAGAGGAAGAAACCATCAGTCCTTCTTATAAATTTAGAAACTTCTACAGCTCTATCTTGCTCTCTATTTAACAAATGACAGGTATAAATGTTGGAATTTACTCTGTTTAAGCTTTGGTTGATATTTTTTCAAATTAAGGCTAGCTAAGAGTAATTACCTTATTTTGTAACATTTTGCTTTTGATTTCTGCTGTTTTAAGCTATATTTTCGAGCAATAAATTAATAGAAAAACTAAATTTATTGGTTTTAGCTTCTTTTTTCTATTCCTAATTAAAATGGTAGATTTACTGACACAGAATAAAAATGCTTACATATCATTGGTTTGTTATTTTTTGTTTAATTTGATATTTAACTTCAACATAGGTCCCTTAATACTTAGTATAAGCAGCGATTTGAATAAAGAAAAAGGCATAGCTATTTCATATATATTTTACTGGTTTTTTAATCTAACCTCAGTCCTTGTTGCTTAAATTAAACCTTTTATTGTAAGTTAAACCATTTTTGCAGTAGTTTGCTTAGCTGGTTTCTTGATGCTTTGCTTTAAAGGAATAGAAACGAAAGCTGTTCCTTACCATATGATTAAATCACAAAACTTTTTAAGATAATAACAAAATTGATAAAAAATCCTATCTTACACTAATTTTTTCTTTAAATTGTATCAAAATAGTTATTTTATATCACTGAATATGTAAACAATAAATTGTATTAGAAATATAAATACTGTGAATTTTACCTAACTACCTTACCTAAATGTGTATTAATGTTAATGCTTAATTTTTGGTTATTTATTTCATAATAATAGAAAAATTAAATTTTTAGTTGTCAAAAAACAATATATATTGCCCTATATATTTTATGTTTTTGTATGAATAAATAAATAAAATTTTTTATGACTACTTTTTACTCTACAAATACTAAATTATAAAATCTATTTAAGTTTAAATAAAAATTCTACTTTGATTTTTTATTTTTAAATATTTAGAAATAAAAAAACGTTTTAAATCATTTTTCGCAACTTGTTTGCAAATGTGAAATATAATTTTGTTAAGATCATTAAAATGTAAAAGTTAAGTAAGTTTTAAGGAGAAATAAATGGCCTATTTTTAATTTTTTAGATTTACACCTACTAACTTCTATTATTAATTAATTAATTTATTTATTTTTAAATTTTTTTAATATGAGGAAAGAAGAGATATTTTAGTAAGGTAAAATAAGAATCATTTCAATAATTTAAAATGCTTGTTTAGGGGCTTTTTTAAGTGGGTATACAGGAGCAGAATTGTCTTACACATTTGACGCAGTGAAAGAAAATTTATCATTAAATGAAAATGAATATCTCTATAATATAATATTTACTGTTAGCATCATTTTGGGTAGCTTTTTAGGAACTATTTTGTATTCATAATTACATTAGTATTCTACAAAAAGAATTATCATGGTCATGGCAGATTTAATTTTTATTGCTTCAGTTACTTTTAGATTTGATACATGGGAGGCGTTTGCACTTCAGAGATTTTTAAAAGGAATTTCAAATGGCCTGAATCTATGTGCTGGATTAGTTTATATAAGGGAAATATCTCCTGATGATTTCTCTAGTAAGGCTATTTGCATATTTTAAATTAATGTAAACATGGGAATAGTTTTAGCTAATCTTATTTCAATACCTCTTTAATCAAATTAAAGTAGTCCTTAAGGTGAAAACGCCTCTCAGTATTGGAAATTTGTTTTTTGCTTTCCACTCTTAATTGCTCTCATTAGAGCTTATGTGCTGATATTTATCTTTGATTTTGATACACCCTTTTCTTACTACTAGTAAGAGCATATTCATAAAGGTTAAAAATTATTGAAAAAGCTTTACTTTCCTGATGAAAGCTAAGTAATATTTGAAACCTACAGAAATTACTAAGAAGACCAGCAACCAACATTTAAAGTTAGATGGATAAATGCTGCAATTGTCTTTGCAATTTAGCAGATGTGTGGCATTAATAGTATTATATAGCAGTCAAATACTTCGATAAACTAATTTACACAAAATAAGTAAACGATTGCCATTTTACAGCTTTTTATGAACCTAATTTTGCTTTCAATGGCTATTCTTACGTATTTTATGATAGATAAGTATACTCAAAGAATCTTGAAATCTATGATGACTTTGGGTTGCACACTTCTTGGATTTTCTTTAATTGCTATGGTATTGCTATAGAAAATATAAACAAGTTAAGTTTACTAAATAATCAACGTAGCCGTATATTTCTTTGTTTTTAACTCAACACTTGGACCAGTAACTCTTATATATATTGCAGATATAAGCAAAGATTGCGTTATGAGCATAGGATTTTACTCTTACTGGGTTACTTATATGTTATCCTCAGGATTATAAATGACTAACAATTCATATATCCCAATAATATTTGCATTTAGCTGCTTCCTAGGGGCATTTTATTACAGTAAATTTTGGTTTCCAACAAAAGGCAGAATTTTTTATGATATCAATATAAAATTAAATACTTATCAAATCTTTTCTAATTAATTATTTTCAGGATTTCAATTGGAAGAAACGAGTTACAAAGATAAAGATAATTGAAAATTAAAAAATTTTTTAAATATTTTATGATAACTAATGGGCCAATAAAGTAGTATTAAAGTTAGTTTATAGCTATTTTACAAGTTATTTAAAAAAATTTTGTTTAAAATACACTTTAGGTGTTTATAAAAATATTTATTTGTTCCAGCAAATATTGTTAATACTGTAAATCTGCATAAATTAAATTTTTACTAAATATTTGATTGCTATATTTAGAATTTGTAATTTATTATAATTAAAAAGGAGATTTTTTGCATTTTAATACAATATAAATTCTTCTTAATAAATTTTAAATTATATATGATTGATTATTTCTATTGAATTTCAATATTTTGAAAATACGTTTGTAATTTTTAAATAATTATTAATAGTCATAATAATATAATAATAATAATTATTATTAATTTATTAATAGTGGGAGAAATTTTAAACAACTTTTAATAAAGCTAAAAAAATTACTATATGAATGATATTAGATAAAAGCTCAATAATTTGAGAAAAAAGAAAGTCAATATTATTAGAAATATGCTTTTTATTTCTCATTTTGATTTTTTATTATTATTGAATGAATGGTGAGGTATTTAATACAAATGCAAACTGTTTAAAAAATGCACTAAATAAAATAAAAAACAAAATATATTTTAATTATTTTTCATAATTAAAGTAATGACTTATTAAACCCTTACTGCAGAGCATTCTGATAGGCATCACGAGCGGCTCCTTATGCCTAGCTTAAGATTTGTTTTTTATCTAAGAAAAAGCTGACTGGTAGATCTTGGATATGAGGAGCAAGTAAAGTATCATTCAAAGATTATAAGTCAACGTAAACAAAGCTGACCTTGTTCTAGTCATTAGGTTATTAAACAAATTACTAGGCATTTGATACAGCAATCAGGGATTAATAAGCTTATTATGATAGCTGATTTCCATTTCCGAAGGTGACAAAAACCTTATTATGAGTATCTAAAAACTTATCAATATCGACAGATTTTACATGTTAGATATATCTATCATCTAATTAGAGATCTGGCTGCTTGTGTCCTTTGATCTTTTTGCAGTGTGAGAATGATATCAAAAGGATGGATATCAAAAATAGCTTGATTAAATTGCTCATTTTTTTTTTTTGAATAGAATTGTTTTTAAATTATATAAAAATTAAAAAAACAAAGTTGTTTAATTATTTTTAAATAGTCATAACCGTTATTTATTTTTAAAAATAAAACCAAAATATATGTTTTTAGTTTTTCTTCATATAACTCATAACATTTAAATGCTAAAAACGGTTAACATTTGTAAATTTTAAAGTAAATCTTATTATAAATTCTTTTAGCTTACTAATAAATAATTAGTAAAGCTAATCATGTATACGAACAGTAAATAAAAATATTAATGAGCTAAATATATAATTAAGGATGATTGGAATATGAAATGTATTCATGACCTCTTATTTAAATTATATATAAAATAATAATAAATAAGTTTATTTTGTACAATTTTTCAAAAAAAAAAATTATTCTTAATAGCATTTGAATAGTAAGAAAGTAAACATTAATATGCAAATATATATTGTATTGCTTCATTATGTTACATTATACTAATAAAAATATGAATGAATATTAGGGAAAATAAAATTTAAAAAATAATAGGGTTTGCTAATATTCTAAAATTCATAATACAAGGAAATACAATATAATATGATTTGCTACTATTTTATGAAAATAGATTTAAAAATATTAGAAAATAAACAAAAGCTAAATTTAGCCATTTCTAGGTTAATATTGGGAATAAAGTAAATTTTAATAAAGCTGTTTTTAATTTTAATAAATTACAAAAAATAATAATGAATATCAGAATTTATCAAAACTTGAATTAAAATATATAAAAAAATTAAAATATCAAACAAAAGCAAAATATCTATCTGTTGGTAATATTTAGATGATAAGATTTTTAACTAATTTCATATAGAGAGAGAGTATAAGCAATTTTAAATAATTTGTTTATTATTAATCAATATATATATATCTTTTTTATTTGAGTGAGTAAAAAGTCTTCCATTTTTGACTATTCTTTCACAATTTGGTTGATTGAAAGCTGCTGAGAATAAGTAAAATAATGTCAAATTCTCATAGCCTAAAGATTATAATTAATCATATATTTTCATTGTTTCTTTTCATCATACGAGAGAGTTTTTTAATTGAAAGGATTATCAGGGCTCTTGTCCCACTTTTTTATAAAAAATGACATATTAGAAAACGTTTAAGTAGTTTTAGGTTACCTCTTTTCTTAACAATTCAATATGCTTTGATCTTTTGAAATGGGGATATTCAGCCTTCATCTCTGGTAATCTTTTTTCTAAAAATTCTTCCCAAGCCTTGTTAATTAAATAAAAAAATTCAATATGATTTTAATATTTATCAAGCAGCAATAAAAGAAATATTTTTTTTTTATAATTTATTTATTCAATTACTGCTTTGACTTTCTTTTCAGGATGTTTAATTCCTTATTCATCCTTTAAACCTTCAAGGGCATTATCAAGACCTGTGGCGTCAATAACCTTATCATATTTTTCAGCATCTTATAAGGCTTACTCTCTTCTCATGTGATTTAAATTTGGTTTAACATTGAAGTCATCGTCATCGCTTTCTTCTACTTCTTCTCCTCTAGCAATTTTTTCTTGCTTTTCTTATTCTTTTTCTTTTTTTTATTTTTCAGCCTCTTTCTTTTCCTTTTTGAGTTCATCTAAGTCTATGCCCATTCTCTTTGCTGCTTCTCTTTTCATAATTTCCAATTCTACTTTCTTGAGTTCTGCTTTTGTTAGTTTTCGATCTTCTTCTTTCTTTAGAGTTTATTCTAATAGATTATTAAAAAAAAGAAAATTATTAAGTGAAAGGAAGATAATTCCATCCATATTGTAAGTAATAAATAAAAAACATCTTTTAAATTTTTACTATCTTTAAATTGTTTTTAGTCTTCTTCATACAAAGCTCTCTTTTCCTCATTTCTTTTTCTTTCTTCTTCTTTCTATTTTTCTTTTTCTTGCTAAAATGTTTATATAATTAGACATAGAATTAAATTATTTTTTCAAAAATAACTATGTATTTAACTATTTACCAATCTATCAAGCTTTTTCAAGACATTTTTATCATTTTCTGCCCATTTAGCTGCTTCTTTTCTTTCTTCTTCAATTATTCTAGCTTATTTTTTTTATTCTTTTTCCCTTTCTCTAGCTTCTTATGCCCTAATATATACAATTCAAAAAGTTTAAAATCTTATTTTATCTGGATCTATTGCTTATTAATAAAATTTCAACTAAACATAGTTAATGCTTGAGTTATTTTCTATAAGATTATGTATATGCAATTAAATTATATTAATTTATTACTTGGGATTGGTTCCAAGCTTTTTACTCATTTCTACTATTTTTTTTATTCTTACTTAAATTAAAATTTTCTTTTTTTTTTTTTTGGCAGATTAAATTATAAGGAAAAATTATTAGCCAGTCTAATTAAATACAATTGAATATTCTTTCGATTGATATTTTTCGAATATTATAATAAATCTTATCTTCTATTTTAAAAATTCTCAAATAGCTGCTATAAATATAATTAGCATATCTTAAGTAAATTAAGTTCGCTCTTTATTTATAGTTTTCATAAAAATTTTAAGCTTGAATAAACTGATTAAAATTAGTAAATGTTTTAAAAATAAAATTTTTGAGCATTTACTTTTTGTAAAAAATAAATTTATTTACCATTTATTTATTATTGCTCAAGATAAATGTTGTTGTTTTTTTTACATCTTTTGTTAAATTTTGAGCTTCAATTCTGTTCATAAAATTTGTATTTTATGCTTTTAATATTAATTGATTAATTACCACTTATGCAATTTCAAAGAGAAAGATTTAATTTGATAAGATTAAAATTTTAAACCAAAAATCTACTTAGATTCGTGAAATGAATGAAAATAATTAATTATCTAGCAAATAAAATTCACAGCAGGACTCAATAATAAACCGCTCTAATTCATAAGAAGAAACATAGCTAGAGAGGGAAACCTAATTCCAACTAAGATTCAAAAATTAGTCAAAACTGACCAATCAGCGATCACAATCACAAGTAGAAAAAAGTTAAATAAAGATTTCAAATAATAGTTATCTTTTGACAAATACTTCAGGAGAAATTATTAGCTAAAATTAAACAAATAGTAAATCTCAAATAAGGTAAAAAGATTTGTAGACAGAGTATAATTCTAATAAATAAAATGCATCTTAAGACTAAGTAAATCTAAATGATTCCTGTTTAGTTGAGTAAAATAAAGCAAAATAATTTGATTCTCGTTAAAATTATAAATTTAATGTAAAAATTAAAGGTAGTAAATGCAAGATTCTAGATAAAAGCTCATTTCTTAGAATAAGAAATTAAAATAATAGCTGAAAGACTTTGCTAACGTTATGCTTAATATCATCCAAAAAGATAAAGACTACAAAACTAAACCAAAAAAGCAATAAAAAGATTTAGAACCAGCTGAGCTACTGCAACGTATATAAATATATATATTGATTTAATACAAGAGAAATTAGAATTATTAATTGATTTTTGATTATTTTAAGTAAAGAAATAGAGAGCAAGATAACACTAAATATAAATAAACGAAATGAAGACTAACATTTAGCATTTAAGAAAAATACTTGAGACTTCTTATGATCTGAATAAGTAAAACATAAAAAATGATTAAATAAAATTAAATATTCATTTAGGATATTAGAAAAAGAAGAAGAGCTGAAATAAGTTAAAAAAGAATTTAACGGATTAGTTGAAGAAAAAGAATAATTATTAAAGCAGAGGTAAATTGAATAAAGTAAGAATGTTAAATATTACCAAAGCGAAGAAGAATATGAAAAATAAATGAAGGTTTTAAAGGAACAATTGAAAAAAATAAAAGAGGAAAACAAGGAAATAGCTGAAAAAATACAAGTTAAAGAGAAAAGCATTAAAAAATTATAGGATAATATTTAGTTCAAAGAAGATAAAATCAAAGATATGCAAAATAAAATCAAAGAAAGAAATAAAATTTTAGAAAATAGTTAAGAAAATGAGGTAATTATTATGAAATTAATTGTTAATTTGGTAAAATAAATATCTTTTAAAGGTTTCGGATGAAGTAATTGCAGACCTTTAAAATAAAATTAAAGAGCTTGAAGCTGAGAAGAAGAGAAATGATTAAAAATTCTAGGAAGAATTAAGCAATTTACATAAAGAAAAAATAGACTTTTAGTAATAGTATGAGAAGAAGTTATAGCAGTCTAAAGAGAAAGAAAGGGTAATTTTATTAGTTAAAATAATTTTATATTAGTTAAAATATATTGATAAATATATAGTAATTAAAGCTGAGTTAAATAAAACTGAAAGAAATAGCAAGGCTAATAAAGTCTAACTAAAACCATATGTTAAGTAATACAAAAAAAACATAAAACTAAATTGAAGAATAAAAATAAGAGGTAATTATTTTATGATTGTTTTATCTTTAAAAAAAATTCATCTAATATACAGAAAGCTTACTTAGAAAAAATGATATAGCTAAGGACTGAGCAAATAAATAAATTAAAATAAGAATTTGATGATTATGGTGGAGATGATGAAGCAGAAAAATCATCACCTTAATGACTTTGCTTGCAATAATTCTTAGTAAAACTGAAATATTCTCTAATTAAATTTCTGATCGAAGAAAAAAGATTAAGTTTGATTTGTTTCAATTAAAATTAAAATAAAAGTGAAAAAAAATAATTTTTTAATAATAAATATTAATAATTAGATAAAAAAAGTAAAAGTAAATAAATAAAAAGAAATAATTATTTTATAATCTTATTTATTTTTTTTAAGTAAAATAATTTTAAACATCCATTTAATAAAAATAAACGATTTAAAAGCAAAATTATTTGAATTAAAATATTTAATTAAGATAAATAGAAATCTATTTGTAAAATAATATTTAATAATTGTATAAGTAAGCAGATAAATAAAACAAATGACACGATATACTTAATAGCAAATAAACAAAATATTTTTAACTATAAAATTGCTAATCTGAAGTTTATTTTGTATAAAAGAACTAAGTTTGTATTAATGTTAAATAGGAAATTCTATTATTACATTTGAATAACTTTTGATAACATTTTTTATTTGTTTGAATGAATAAATTTTAATTTAATTAATATAAAATGTGAAAAAATACATGGTTATTTATGGTTATATAAACAAAAATTGAACAACCTGCTATATTTATATATATGTTTTAATATTAGAAATCTAAGAAAATTTAATATATTTATTTATTCATTGATTCATCCATTGATTCATGAATGTTATATATCTCATTTATATATATTAATTAATTATTTAGTACATTTTTAATGCAGATAGGTGATTGATGTTTCATAAATTAGAAGATTTATATTATTGCTTTTCATCTCAAAAGGATAATTACTATCTATCTTATTAACTTTATGGTGATATATTTTTAAAATATTCACCGATCAAAGAAATACACAATAAATTCTAAATAGTATTTTAATCTGCTTTTTTTTAGTAGAAAGGGAAAAACATTGTCTTTTATAGTACATGATTTTAGTTGAGTTTTGGTTTTATTAAATTATTGTGGGGAACTATTGTCATTACTCCAGAATTTTTTGTTTAATTTTAAGATTATTAGGAAGATTTAATTTATTTTTGTTTTTGGTTACTTATTAAGCAGATATTAAAACAAAGTCACGATTATGTTTTAGCTCAGAATACTTTGTGAACTATTGAAGGTATATCAAGATGATTAAGTATTTTGGACTTAGAATATATTCCTGAAAATTGATTAAAAATTTAAGATTATATTTTTGGTTGTGCTATTTACTAATAAGAAGGTGCACTTGCATTTGAATGATTGTAGTAAGAATTGTTTGAGTTGTTATAACTTAGTATTGAAGATTCGTTTCTTGTGTTTGAGTGTGAGTTATTTTCCTTGAAGAGAGCTTTTAAGTACTTTTCGCTGCTCAATTCATTCACTTTCTTTTCTATGCAATTAACTCTGCGACTAGCACTCATTCTCTATCTTTCGCTTAACAATATTTTAGATTATCCCATCCTATCTGTATCTACTAAAGACAATTTAGAATTTTCATCTTCAGTAGAAGAGAATTAAGTAACTTAAGGATAATCTTTTTTAGCAATAATAGGAGAATGGAACTGATGCAAAACATTGTTAGGACTAGCATCATATATTGTCTTAGTATTGAATGCCTTTATTTATTATTTTAATAGTGTGGTTTCAGCCTAGTTGTTAAATTGAAATTAGAGAGAAAGCCTTCTTTATTATTATTAGCTATTACTACCAGATGAAGGAGTTATGCTTTCATACTTTTCTTTAAGCCTTGGATAGTTATTATTTGATTAACTGTTATTTTAACTACATTCACTGGTCAAAGCTCTGTCAGAAGTTTAAATCTACTTTGCGGGAGAAGATCTCCTAAAAATTTGATGATCTGTCAGAGATTTATTATTGATTTTACTCTATGTTTAATTTTAACTAGAGTCATTAGAAACTAATTTTTACATCCTTTAGAGCTACTAAGTTTATTCAGAAATATTTTGTTTTTCTGATAGTAAATTTCCATTATTTTATTCAATTTTAGATGTGTTTAAGTTTTTTTCAGATTGTTACTAATTGATTTTTTCAGAAATGTTGGGAGGAATTTGTGAAGATGCTTATGTTTGGAAGTCTATGAAGGAGATAACTAAGCCAGTTAAATTATCAGTTGATCTCCTTTTTAAGGCTTCTTAAATAACTCCTTCTACACCTTTAGCGCACAGTGAATGAGTATTTAATGGGTTCGATTAGTTATTATTATTGTTATTCTATTCAATTCTTATTGCATCCCAACTAGCTTTTATAGCTTCGCTGCTTGACATTTTATCAAATATACCATCACCTAATAAATATTTAATTAAAATTAGATAAATAAAATTTAATTGAAACTCTTGTCATCATAATAAATTTCAAAGTGATTTTTGTTATTAATGAAATATTTCTCTTACATCCCATGAATATGTAGTCGTGGCTCTTTTATACTCTGAAAACTTTTATTTCTGGATCAGGTATTATGACTCCTTGCTTTCCTCCGTATTTCTAGAGCTTAGCTTCAATATCTCCGAAAGTTCTTGAAACCTTATTTTAGGGAAAGAAAATTTTATAAAGGGAAAATGATTCTATTTAAAAATAAATTTTTGAGAAATGTTCTAGTTTATTTAAAGAAAATAAACTAAAGTCGAAAAGTTTTAAGGATATTTTTTAAGTATTACTGATAATCTGCCAGGTAGGGTTCTTAAAGGACCATAAATAGTTTTAGTTATACCTTCGCTATCTGGTTTAGTTGTTTACTGAGATCTAATTAAAGAAAATAAAGTAAAATTAACATAACTATTAATTAAGAGGTATAAAAGAATTGTATTATAGTGCGAGCAAAACTAAAATACTCCCGCAAGATAAATATTTGATCAAAAATAAAAAACTAATTAATTACTAATAAATTCTCCCACCAGCTTCGATGATTCTTTCTTTTTCTTGCAAGTCGCAGGGCTTATGATCTCTACTTAAATCTAGAGTCCTTTCTCCTTTGTTCATTGACAAGATAGCTCTCGAGTCGCCAACATTTGCTATGTAGCATATCTCCCCAACGAGTAGCACAACTATCGCACAAGATCCTGATTTATCATAAGGGTTGAATTATTCAGCTCTTTCTATAAATTCTTTCTCTGCCTTAGCAAAGCCGTTGATTAATGCCTACCTTGGATTTTCTGGGAAGTTTTCATCACTAATTACCTAATATTTACAAGTACAAATAAGGATTAAAAATAAATGATGAGATTAAGGAGATAAAAAAATAATAAGGATCAAGGTTAGAGGTGATATTTATTTCAAGAAGTTGTTCAAAGAGCAAAAAAGTATATTTATTAATGAGAGTAGATTCACTTTTAAACCAGTGAAAAGATATAGATAGAGAGCGGAGATACAAATTAAATAAGGAAATAAGCAATAATTGATATTTTGATAAACTGTAATGCATGAACGAATAGAATTTATTTAGATATTTTTTGGGACGAGGCCTTAATTTAGAAAATTTAATTAATTTATTTATCTTTTATTAATAAATAGATTCATTGAAATAAACGCATTCTGTAATAGTAGTTTCCAAAATTAATAATAACTTAGATTATTTATTCAGAATTTTTGAGTTCTAATTAATACATACTATGATTTCTCCTTAATTTAATTTATTTACTTTTGTCAGTATTTATATTTGTTTATTTATTTATTTGTTTGTTTGTTTATCTATCATTCTAATCAATCATATTTTGATGTTTTAATGTTGCATAAGCATGTAAATTTTTTCAGTTTTTTTAAAGTGTCTCTATTATTAGTATGTTCTTAAACTTATTTAGAGTTGCTTTAAAATATAAATTCTATCTCAAATTCAAAATTTAATCCATTAATTTTATAGAATATGTGAAATTTATTCTATAGAATTATATCTATATATATCCTCTCACTCTCTTTGTATTTACTTATTTGTTAAAAATGAAAATAATATAATGTTTCTTACGTATTGGTGCAGGTGATCTCTCAAAAAATCGGCGCAGAATGCTCCTCCATGCCCATCATAAATCCCAAAGAAGGCACATCGAGGCCAGTTTTCAGTTTTCTTATAGTTTGGTCTCACAATATTAAGAATTATTGAAACTCTATCTTCGTTGTATTTTCTCACTAGACCTTAGTTTGTATTTGCAGCATAAGCACTAATAATTCCATTTCTCTTCTAGCTAAATTTGCTAGGCTCCTACTTTATGCCTGACAAGGCAGGGTTTTCTTTTTTAACAATTTCTTAGTTTTATTTTTAAACCAAATCCTAAGAGCTAGAATTAGAATAAGATGAAGAAACGTCTTCAACTTTACTGGAATTTGTTTACTTTTCAGCAGTTTCGTTCGGTGTTTCTATTTTATCTATTTTAATTTACTTTTCAGATAACTCTTATATGCGCTTATGCAAGCTCTCTCTATCTGTTTAGCATAAATCTAAAGAATAACGCTTTTTTTAATCGCTTCCCTACCCAGCATCTTTTCTAACTGTTTTAGTGGAGCTTGTTTAGTTAGAATTCTATTGATGATACTTTTGTTATAAAGGAGTCTTTTACAATTAGCGATATAGCAAGTTACTCTACTACTATTTTGGAGATTGATTTCTTGTAGTAGGCAAATCATTTAAATAAGCAGCAAAATGCCCATCGAGCTTTTATTGATCAATAGATCTGATTCTATCCCTTGAGGTTAATTTCTCATTTGAATTCTACTATTGGTTTACTTAAAATTTCGCTCTTATGTTTTCAGATAGATCTAAGTTAATTTTTAAAAACAAAACATATTTTTTTAGGTTTGAAAATCATTAATATAGGTAGAAATTTTTGATTGGTTTTAAAATGTCAATTTGTAAGTGGTATTTTCAAGCTAAAAAGTTATAAAAAATTTACCTCTCTTTACGCTCGACTAAATGGGAGTGCGATTAATTGCAAATCTTTTACATTCACTGAAATTCTTAGTAACTTAACTCATATACGACTGACTGACTATGCAGGATTGCTTTCTGCTTACTTAAATTCAATCCTAATTTGAATGAATAAAGAGATCTAATCAATCAAAAATTTATTTGAATATATTTCAAAATACTTTATTATTAGCAAGCTTTTTTTTGGATTTATTATTAATTAAATAATTATTGATTTGATCGCGCAAATAAAGACTTGTTATTTAATCTTCTTTTTTATTTTTTGATTTTTAAATGAGTTCTAGTTTTATCAATCAATTTCTTAAGTTTATATAATCTTATTATCATAGCAAGACATTTCTTTGTCTTTTACTAATTAATCAATGTAAATAAATGCACTCTCTTAAGAAGTAAAATTTCTTTTTTGCTTAATTAATGAATAGAAGTTTATGTATCCAATTACATCTCTTGAAAGTATATCCTATAATATATATTCTCAAACATATATATATAAAAACACAATCGCATCTCTCTTTGATTCTAAAAAATTCAAATAACAATTATAACAAATTCAAAGAAATTTTTCAAAAGTTAATGTTAAAATTTAAAAATAACCCTAGATTTTTAAATTATTTGTTAAACAACAATTAATAAATATTAATTTCTAATAATTCGCCTTATTATTTATAATTTTTAAATATTCAACATCTTATCAATAGCCTTTTCATTATAAACAAATTTATATTTTTTTTTGAGTTTGTTGATATTAAGATATCTCATCAAATTTATTAAATTTCATTTAAATCAGCTTTTAAAAGAAGTTTACAAATATTTTAGCTAAAATAATTTTAAATAAAGATAAAAATATGTTTGAGTTATTTACTATCTTAGAAATTAAATTTAAAATTTTCTTTTATTTGAAATTCATCTTATATTTTAATCTAATAAATTAAAGTCATATTTAAATATAATTATAAATTAATTTTATTTGTATTTAAAAAATTAAGACAAACAAATAGCTTTATCAATTTCAAATATTTTAATTTAATTCTAAATATATTTATAAGCATCAAAAATAAACAATCTATCTCTTAAGATTTTAAGATTGGTTTATAGTTTTCATATATTCTTTTTAATACTATTCCTAAACGTTTGTTCCTTCATTTATTTAACAAAACAACCATTTTTTATTTTATTCAAATACATCAAAAACAGTTGCTACTCTTTATATATATTCATAATTTTCATTTATTTATTAAATTTCCTTAATTTTTCTTTAGCATTCTAACATTTATTTAAAATATCAACTTTTTTATTTAATTGAAAACAAAATTTAATTAATTTTGATATCTTTATAAATAAATCTAATTAATAACTTAATAATTTAAAAATATGTTGTTAAATATTGCTTCTTAAATTATTAATTTCATAAAATTTACTGAATCCATCTTTATTGATCAATATATAAAGTAAATCAATCTAATTTCTCTTTATTTAAAAATAAAATTTATTCATTCTTATAATCAAAATTTATAAATATCAAAAATAATTTAAATATTGATAAAAAAATGTTAGATATCAAATTTGAGAAAATTTATAGCATATAAAGAAACAATAATAAAAATCTATAAAAATAAGAATAATTTAATAAAAAAAGAGAATGTAAAATCTTTTAAATTTTATTAATTTAGTTAATTTTAATTAATACCAAATTTTTTAAAAAACAAAATTGAAAATGATCATTCATTTACTGTAAATAATAATTAATTATTCAAATCTGTTTATTGTAAAAGTAATTGGATATTTGATATAAATTATATAGGATAGAATTAAATATGTTACTTTTACTTATATTTTCTCTAACTTTGAATTAAGATAGAATTAATTTTAAATCTCGATTTATTATAAAAGAGTAATCATATGTATATATTATAACTAAATGAAATATTCTTACTCTTTCACAAATATACTTTGAATATTTTTTAAAATGAAAAGAATTATTTTTTTGCAAAAATATTAGAGAAATATATGTACAGAAATGAACAGATAAATTATTATTTGTTAAGAAAATATTTTTTAAAGATTAAATAGATCACAAGTTATTTTCAGTGCTTGCTAATTTTTATACATGAATATTCTTAGCAGGAATCAAGTCATTTGAAGTTCTTTGATAATCTGAGTTAATTGCTGTTTTCTTGAAGTAAATGATACTAATAATAAAAGCAACAAAAGTTAATCCGAATAAAACTCCAAAGACAATAGCCATAGCCTTGTTAGATTGATTATCAGAGCTTTCAGAAGTACTGGCTTTGGTTTGGCTGCTATTGTTGTTGTCATTTGTAATAGGTTATTCATAAGATAAAGGAGTGTTTGCCTTGATCAAACCCTTTTCAGGTTTAAAGAGAGTTTATAAGGTATAAGCAAGTCTGTATCCAGCAGTAACAATTCTCTTTTGAATCATATCAAAACTGGTCTTGTAGAAGTCATCGCCATAGTGAATTTCATTATTTTTGGCTAAGAAGGGGTAAACTGTGGTCAAAGCTATGTTCCAGCTTTCATCAGCCCAATCACTGAAAGTTTCTATATTATTTAAATGAAAATTTAATTTAAGAAAATAATGATTTCAAATTAAATATTCTGATAAATTTTGTGTAAATTAATTAAACTTTTTGGATTTTATCAGATTAATTTTGTATTAAAATATTAATGAGTTGCTTTTAATTAACCTAATTAATTGATTGCTATTAAAAATTATTTTTTTTTAATTAAATCTTTATTACTTGTGTTATCGATATTGAGAGTTTCTTTAGGATATTGAGCAATAATTCTATCAAGTTCTCTTTAGAAGTAGATCTTGAATGTTTCATTAAGAGGTCTTACCAATCTATTGGTCCAGGTGTAGAAAAAGCAAGAAGAGTCAAAATAGAAGTGAATATTAGTTGATTTCTTCTCTCCAGTGCTAGTGTAGAAGTTGATGCTTTGTCTGTTACCACCCAAATCTCCCCAGTATTCATTTTTAGGACTCTTAATAGTGGAATTGTAGTAGCTACCAGTGTGATGTGGCATATGAATGTCACCAACAATGTGGACTAACATTTTCAACATATTTACTTTGAATTCTGTGATTTAACCAACATATTTTTCATTAGTTAAAACCTTAACGATATTAGTAAAAGCATTTAAGGCATTTTCAGAATCAGCCATAGGATCTTTCTTCAAGGCAAGATTTTCAGGGTTACTGTCTTTGTTACCAATGTAATGCCACATTTCCATAGCTTTTTAAGCATCACCATAGACCTTAATATCATCAGCCCAAACAGCATTTTCTTCATAAGTTGTAGTTGAAACGGTATCAACACCTTGACTAGAGTAAGTGTCTAAGTATTTTGCAGTGATATTATAAACTTCCATATCATTTTTCATTAATTCTCTCTTTGCAATAGCAAGGACGAGCATGTGAGGAACTTCGTGGAAGCAAAGGCAAACCTAAGAGAGAGCTAAAATAGAAAGAAGAGCTAATCCTAATTTCATTTTATTTTCAGCTATTTTTATAATTTAATAGTTAGATTTTACTTATTTATTTATTAATTTTTTATACATATTTGCAATAGGTAGAATATGACTATTTAAACAAAAGAAAAAAATGCTCAAATTTTCAGATTTAAAAAAGTAAAGACTGAATAACTAGAAGTAGCTTAACAAGATTGTTTATTTGATCAAATCCATAATTTATTTTTAATTTAGAAAATAGTAAGTGTAAAATTTTCAATCAAAATAAATGAATGAGAATCTATCTATCTGTATTTTAAAATATTAATTAACAAATCTTCCTTTTTTATTTTTAATATCTTTTCAAACAACTAGAACCTATTAAGTAAAGCCAATTACAACCAATAAGATCAGTATAAAAGCAAAATAAATAAATAAGCATATTAATTAAACTCATTTAATAGGCAAACTCTATATTTAATTAAATTGTAAACTGTCCCAAAATCAATTAAAGATTAAACCCACCTTTTTAATATTTTGTTTGCATTTTTTTATAAAAAGGGATCCAAAATAATAATCCAATTAATAACAAATGCATGAAAACTATGAAAAACATGTAATCATTACAATAAAATGGTAAATATAAAATATTATTCAAATTTTAAAGTTAGTCTCAGTATTATTTTTTTTATAAAAAATACATTACATTTACTTAACTTTTCCTTAACAAGTCCCCCATTTCTATTTATTTATTTATGATTATGAAAAAAGCGTCATTTGAATATTAAGACCCCCTCCGAATATTATTTGATTATCATCGTAATTAAAATTTCATAAAGATTGTAAGCTTAAGCTATCAATGATTAAAGTGCATATTCATTAAAATTTTGAGACATTTCATGTCCTATTTAACATAAAATAGTAAAAAAATATGATTTTTAAAATGGTTTTATTTTCTTTTTTTTAAACTTT
The DNA here is from genome assembly GCA_000231845.2 of Tetrahymena malaccensis 436. Classification (NCBI taxonomy): domain Eukaryota; phylum Ciliophora; class Oligohymenophorea; order Hymenostomatida; family Tetrahymenidae; genus Tetrahymena; species Tetrahymena malaccensis. Next base: position 194,001 of record JH720026.1, on the reverse strand, counting down.
TGTGAAAGATTTTCTAAGATTTAAAAATCTTTCACATTTAATAAAGTTTATCAAGGACCACATATTTATTATATTTACTATAACGGAGATTGATATTGATCAATTAATTAATCAAAGAAGCGAATGCATATAATACATCGAACGTACATAGTAGGAAAAGACTAGTAATTTATAATAAATATTAAAATAATCAAGTGTAGAAGAGCTTAACTTTAATGAGTTTGAATTATTCACCTTTAAAATTGCACCTAAATATTAAGTATTTGTAAAATCTTGTAAGCTAAGAAGCAAATATTAGTTATTGAATAAGTTTATTCCCATCAACTTTTAAATTTATCTGCTTTAAGAAGAAAATTTCAGCTTTATTATTTTCCTTTTCAACATAAACTTAATTTTTAAAAGGGACACTATTTTTTATATAAAAAATTAAATAATAAATAAAAAAGAAAGATGTATGTAAAAAATAATTTGATTCTTTGTGATATAAGAATATTTTTGTTATCCTAGTATTACAGAATAATAGTTATAATGGAATTAGACTTAGACTGAGTCAAATAATTTCTTTGAATAATTTTTCAAAAAAAATAAGATTCTTAATTAAAAAAGACTATAGATTCAATCAGATTTTAATTAATAACCACTGATATATTAGTATGAAAATTTATATTAATATGACAAAAGTATTTCTTCAAAAAAAAAAATATAAAAAAAAGCAGAAAAATCAATTTTTTTTATTTATTTTGGAAAATAAAATATTATAAAAATCATCCTAAAGAATTTATTTAAAAAGGTTTTATAAGCATTGAATAATAATTATTAATAGACTTTAATAGCACAGTGGAAATAAAAATCACATTTTATGTTTAAATAAAATGTAAAATATTGATGTTTATTATAAAATATGGTAAATGAATTGCTCTTAAGGATTATTTTTTAAAAAGAAAATAAATTTAGGATTCATCAATAATTATTCAATTAAAACTTATTAATTAAATAAGCTTATCTATTATTTCAGCTAGAAAAAAAAGTAAAATTCATTTTAAATAATGCCTAGAATATACTTATTAGTGATATTATGAATTTATTGATAATATTTTTATGAATAAAATATAAATTTGCTGCTTAACTAAAAATAATTATTCTCAAAAAAATTTATATCAAGTTAGCATATCTTTTTGTCAATTTATTAAAATAGAAACAAATTAATAAATTTATTAGTCCTAATAATTAAATAATGGCTAATAATTACTTTGTTAATTTGAAATTTGTTGATAAAATCAAACATGACAAATGTAAAATTTTTTTCTTTGAACTTTAAAATGATAATTAGAAAAAGTATAATTTTAAATGGGGATTTCCTCATAAGTAAAAATGTCCAACCAAAAATTAATTAGATATTTTTTAAAAAAAATGTAAAATGATTTTATTTTATTTGTAAATTTAAAATAATGTTCGTAAAAAATATAAAATATTCAATATTTTATCAATTTTAATAGTCTTTATCTTCTTATTAAAAAAATATTTAATAATTGGATATTTAGTAAGATTTTTATATAAAATCATATGGGGAAATAAGTTCTAATGAATCTTAATTTGCTTTTAAGTTTAAAAAATCATTTTGAATAATTAAAAAATCATTTTTAATACATTTTTTTATGAGCAATTCACTTAATAAAAGTACCTCAATTTTGAAACAAAATATTATTTTAATTTTCAAATAAAATTTATCATGTTTATTCATTATTTTGATAAAATTAAAAAAACTCTAATGAAATTTCCTCCACAAAAAAAAGATTATTTAATGAATTTTAATTATGTTTGTCTACTCTATTAAAGAATGGCTAATATTCGCTTATTTAGTTGGAATTTTTTTGATAAAATCATTAGTCAGCAATAAAATAATTTGAAATTTACCTAATATATAAAAAATTATTTTTTAATCAATTATAAAAAGTAATTTTCGTCATAATTAACAAATAGATAATAGTTATTTATTTAATTTGACTTATTTATATTAAATTTATAATGAGGAATAATAAATATATGACGAATTTTATATATGCATTTTTTAAATTATCAATATTGAAAAATATTGCTTAGTTATTTGATTTGTATTTTTCATTATAATTTAAGAAAGCTCAACCAATAACCAATCACACATTTAATTAGATTTTTGTTGAAATTTATAATGATAAATGATGGATTATTTATTTATTTGTTTAATTTTAATATTTAAATTAGAAATAATATTTTATGAAAAAAAAGCAAAGTGTTATTTAATTTTAATGTATTTGTTGAATAATACAAATAATTAAAGACTAAACAAAATACGTTTTTAAATATTATTTTTTCATTAGCTGATTTAATCTTTAATAAAGTTATCTAATTTTTCAGGGATACTGTCACTAACTTTAGCTATTTACTTGGTTTATGAGTAATAAATTATTGTTGGAATGGTTTGAATATTTTGTGCGTAGGTAGTATATTTCACATCATTCATAGGAGCATATGCGAAAACTGAATCTTTATATCTCTTTTGCAATTCAATAAATTTGTTATAAATCTATTCAGTTCTATAGTCAATCAAATAATCACTTCCGAACAACACTATTACGCTTTTATTATATTTTAGAGCTTCATCTATCGAATTCTAGTCTTTTAAATGAAGCAAAGGGCTTTTTTGATTGATATTCCATGTTTAACTTAAACTTCTTAGGGTCTTAGCTTATGCTAAGGAAGCTAATAAAACAATTGATAAAAATAAGTAAATTGAGATTTTCATCACTTAGATTTCTACTGTTTTCTAATTTTATAGATATTTTTAATTAATTTATCAAGTAATCAATATTGAAATGTTCAATTTTTCCAAAATCTAATTTATTTTACTTTTAGAAAAAGAAACAATCTTTCATTCAATTAATTAATCAAGGAATCAAATATTTTTTTATATCATATTTCTATTGCTTTTCTCATTATTAGATGGTAATTTGATTATTTTTAAAAAATTTTTACGTTTTTATATTTCATGTTCTGTTATTTATAAATGTTTTTATTAAAATACTCAAATTAAAATTTTGATATTTTTTTAACTAAAATACTGAATACTTTAATTAATTTTATAATTGAATATAATTTTATTTTTTGTTATCCTTTAGTATCTATAATTTGTATATATACTGTTCATATGAAAACTCATCCCAATTTACTGCTTTATCTGAATTTTTATAAATTATTTTTTATAAAATTGATTTTTTTAGAAAATAATTTGATTAAAATAAATTTATTCAAATATTGACATAAATACATACATTTAAAATATTTATGTAATAAAATGAAAATTAAATTTATAGATAATTATTAAATGAAAAGTTATTTCTTACACAATTTAAAACAAAAATTTATAATAACTTTCAATAATAAAATTATATTTTATCATAATTCAACGCATAATATATCTTTTTCTTATATAAGTATTTTGATTGTTTTTAATTCTTGCAGAGTTTTCAAAAATAAATTTAAAATTATTTAAATAATTTAATATCACTAATTGCACATTAAAGAGCTTAATTAATTTCTAATAAATAATTAATTGAAATTATTTTATATTCTAAGATTACTTTTTGGATTTCATCATAAGATAATTAAGCATTGTTTGTAGAAATTAAAAACACTTAAATTTGAATTAAATATTACTTTACTTAGATTAAATATTGGTTTTTATTTTTTATCACTAAAGTAGTATTAGGATTTGTTTAGATGTTAAATTATCAAATTACCTTATTCATTCTAAAAATTAAGATTAAAGATGTTTAAATTGATAAAAATTATGTATTTTCTTAACAAAGAGTATGGAAAACATTGATGAAAAATAATATATATTAAGTTTAACAGAGAGAATTACTTATTTAAAGCTATTTTAATTACTAAACAATATAAATAAAAATATCAACTGTAGTGCTTGAAATTGTAAAGGTAAGTAACACCTGCATCATTACCAACAGCCATGTATTTTCCATTTGGACTGAAAGTAGCTGCAGTTACAAATTTAAGTTAAGTTTTAAAGTTAGGCCAATTTTGATAAACATTAAATGATGGAAGATGTACGAGTCTGATAGCGTTTTTCTTCCACTTTGAAGCAGTTAGTAATAATTCATTTTGCTAGTTAAAGCAGAGAGTATCAACTGAAGTTGTTAGATTTAAGATTTCTTTTGTGGTGGACTTTGACATAGTTTACGTAGATTTATTGTAAGAGTATATGTTGACTATACCAGTTGGGGAAGAAGTTGCAATGTAGTCACCATTTTAAGAAACTCTAATTTTATTAGTTGCTTGTGTACCTTGGTCTTAGTTAACATCAAAAATGCATCTCTTTGACAAATCCCACTAGTAGATCTTACCATTTTTACCAGAAGAGAACAAATATCTAGAATCATGAGAGAAAGCAACAGAAGTGCATGGCTCGTTCATTTTAAATTCAAAGAGGAATTATTTGGTTTTTGCATTTAAAATCATGATATATCCTGGTTCGCTGAATAAAGCAATATAGGCCTCATTGGGAGATAAAGCAAAGTGCTCTATTTTTTAATCAAATCTTTGGGTGAACAAATGGGAAGAGATCTTTTCAATCTTGTCGTTCAATAAATTATATGAAAGCAAGTGTTTCTTTAAGCCACATGCTAATATTTCGTTTTTAGATGGTATAAAACCAGCAGACAATATTGGCATGCCTTCCAAGTAGAGCTATTTAAGTAACTTGACATTATCTCTAAAAGCAGGTCTATTTTCTCTAATAGTGTATATCTTTACTAATTTATCTAAGCTGGAGGTGAAGAAAATCTAACTATTAGGATGAAAATCGATTGATTAAATTACAGCTTCGTGTTTAGTTTTTATGGGAGTCTAACCTATTCTTTCAATATCTATAATGTCAGCTAATATACTTTCTGGTTTACTGTCTTCTGCATACACACTATACTAAACTTTAAGCATGTCATCTAAGATTTTATTTGGGTTATTTTCAAACATTTAATCTTCTTCACTTTCTTCTAACTAGCGCTTATTTCCCTTATCATCATAAGCCCATCCATAAAAGTTAGTGTGCTTTAATTTATCATTGTAAAAGCTTTTGAGTCTGCGTTGATATTCAGCACCGTCTACTGTTTTTTCATCTTCAGTTTTACGTAATTTACGTAATCTTGCAGCTTGAGTTAAATCGATTTCTACTTTTTTATCGTCTTCATCCTCCCAAGCTGCTCCTTCGTTATCGTCATTGAATTCGGAGTGTTCGAGAGCATGTGAATCCTCATCAGCTAATTGCATATTTTCGCCATTATTTTAATCTTTTTAAGCTTCATCATCACTTTCATTTTCTTGTTATTTGTCATTTTCTTCATCTTGAGAATAAATCACATCATCTAACCCTTCCAATTCGTCTACTTTCTTTTTACCATTAAGAATTTTTTTCATCTTAATGATAGCCTTTCTGTTAGGCTTTTCGGCATTAATCTTCTTGCTTGATTTTTTTTTGATTTCACTCATTTTGATTTATATTATGGTTACAAACAATCAAATACTAATCTAAAAAGAATTTATTTTAACTTATCTATTAATTTGTCAATTATTATTCTGATAGTAAAAAATATATATATTTTTGATATAATTTAACAATAGCTTTGCTTAATTGATGTATTTGCTATATATGTGATAATACTTATTCTTATTATTATAAATATCATATTTCATTTCAAACCCTTTCATTCATTTAATTATTCATTTATTCACATATACATTCTTTATACAATAAATTAAGATTTGATTGTTAAAATTAGAAAGATTAAATTTATTTAAACTATTGAGATGCTTCATATGTTATTGTACCCTTAAATTTCTAAGTATCTTCAATTATAAGCATTAAATTAATTAAGTAGAATTATCACTTTTTACTACTCCTTTGATTTAAAAGCAATACTTTTCCAAATATAAAGAGAAATTTTAAAACAATTTTGTTATATTTAATTTAATTTTAAGACTTCAAAAACATAAAAATTGAAAAAAATAAAATCATGAAAAGTCCCGAAATAAGTGCGATTGACCAAATATTTGATTGATTCTCATAAAATTTTTAAATAAATAAAATATTATTAAAGTGTATCTTTTTAAATAAAATTTTAATAAAAACTGGATATTTGTGAAATCAGAATTCATATTCATATAAAATAATTATTGGTTGTATCAAAATCATATAAAATATTTATTTATGAGAATATTTAGTGAAAATATTAATTACAATAAAGAAATTATTTTTAATTTTAATAAAGAAATATAAATGATTCTTTTTTCAGCTCACATTTCATTAATTAGACAAAAATATTTTGTTAAAGCTCTGGTTTAATTCCTACATATATTTATTCTTTCTATTATATAAGTAGAATGAATATTAATATTTAATAGTAATTTTAATATTTTTATTACAAAAACTTTAATTTCTATTAAAATCTATGATTAACCTTAATCTTTGAAAAATATCATCTTAATAATTATAAAATTAGTTATTTTTTACCAAATCTAAACAATAGCAAAAAACTTTATATTCCTTACTTAAAATAATTTGATAGTTCATTAAATACAAGGTAATTCATATATTCTGTCCCAAAATTAACCAAATGAATAAAAAGATTATTTCAAAATTAAATTAAAAATTTTAGAAGTATTTTAGATACCATAACGATATATCACTGAGACAGAACACAAGGTAACCCTGTATATATGTTATTGCTTATATGATATGATAAAAACATAAATGATGCTTACATATTTTTAGTTGTGTTTTTAATAATAAATTTTTGTTTTTTCTGTTCAAATTAAAAATAATATAAATTAGAAATTTTAAAAATTAAATAAAAGTATTTTTATTATTAATGCAAATTATTTTCATAGCATATAAAGTGATAATTGTAAAGAGTAACATCAATAAAGACTTTATAAAAAATATTTGTTGTTTTTTTAAACATAAAAAAGTAAATATTTTTTAATGTTTCTATAATTACTTTCTTAATTAGAGAATAAGAAGAAGTTGTAAATAAGCATTTCTAACTTATTTTTGTATAGCTATTGCAAATTTTTATACTTTTTACTTTATTTGAAAATTCAAAAAAGCACAAGTTTAATTAAGAGTTTTTTAGGTTGAATTAATAGTAAAAAAACTCTTTTTCATCTAATCTCTATTGATTAATAGATAAATTTTCTGTTTTTTTAGATACAATATTCAGATTTAAAAATATCTGCTAAATAAAGATAGAAAAGTAAAAATCTTTAAAATCATTTAATCTTGTTATCTTTCTACTTTAAAAAAGCTTTATTTTATTTATAAAACTTCAGAAAAAATACATCTAATTTTGAAACAAATGATTGTCTTTAATAATTATTTGGTAATTCAAAAGAGTTATGTTTGTCTATTTGACAACATGATCTGCTTGCTTGATAGATTATTTGTAAAGTGATTTTAATATTACAGATAATTTGTTGTAAATTTTGATTTGAGTTTTTTGTAATAAAGAGAAAATATTGACAAGCATTACATTATTGCATTTTTCCTATAGAAATTAAAATTTATCAGAATTTAAAAAATTAGAAAAGATAAAGATAGATAGAATAATTTAAAATAACAATAAATTTTCCTTGATTTTCTTCGAAGGTATTTTTGATGTATCAGAGAAAATTCATGGAGGTAAATCAAAAAATAAATATTAAAAATTTAAATAATAGTAAAAGAATTAAACTAGAAAGCTAAGTAATATAAAAAATAAAAATATAAGAATACTTTGATCTCTTAAAAATCTTTTTTATTTGTTTCGTTTTAAGGTAATTAAAAAATGTAATCTTCTTATTATTTATCTATACTTAATATTTCTTCACAACCTTTGGTATTTTGCAAAATTTAAAAAAAAAAAATTGATTTTGCTTGATTCATATTATTTCGTTAAAAGAGAAGAATTTTAGCTTGATATTACATATTAACTTCTGATTGTAAGTTTCTAGAAAAGAACTTTCTTGCTGATTACTTACTGTTTGTTTTAATACTTGACACACAATTTAAAAATTTATTCACTTTCTATTTATTAAATCGAATTTATTAATTTTACAATCTATCTATGTATCTATTTATGCATAAATTTTGGTTGATTGATAACGAAATTTTGATTAAGAGGAAATGAAAACGCAAAAATTACTACATTTCTACAAACAAAAAAGTAATTACATTAAATTTATATATGTTTTTATAATATTTTGATGAAGTTTTTTCAATTTCTCTTTATTCCATCTAAAAATTATTTCTTTAAATCTTTATCTTCTAAGAATTTGCCTCCATATGCATAAGTAGCAGTAGAGCTATTTTAATCCATTACACCTCTTGCCTTAACACAAAAATGAACAGCATTTATATGTACAGCCACGTCTTCAGTTTCTACAATTGTTTGGAGAGCTACAAGAATTTGTTTAGTTAATCTTTCCTAGACTTGAGGTCTTTTTGAAAAGAATCTAACTAATCTATTAATTTTACTTAAACCTAATACTTTGTCTTTAGGAATATATGCGACAGTGGCGAACCCATCAAAAGTGATGAAATGATGCTCGCAAGTGGTAGTTAAAGCTATATCTTAAATCTGTACCATTTCGTTATATTCCATTTTATTGTCTATTGTTGTCATATCAGGGAAATTAGCATAATCCAAACCTTAAAACATTTCATTAATGTACATTTTAGCAACTCTTGAAGGAGTATCACAAATGCTATCATCTGTTTAATCTAATGAGAGAACATTTAATATTTCTGCAAAGCATTCCTCTATCTTCTTGATTTTTTATTCGTTGGAGAAGACACTCACGCTATTTAAAATAGGGTTATCAATACCTTTTCTACTAATTGCCTATTTAACTTTATTAGCGACTTCTGTAATATTGCTAGATGACATTTCTATCTTACTTTTTTTTGCGAACTTAATTTATTTCTTTCTTTTTGATATTTTTGATTTATTAATAGATTATCAAAAATAGCGTAATATAAGTAGCATTTACCATGCTAATTAATATCGATTGAAAGTAACAATTTTAATTAAGGTAATACAAAAAGTAAATTACAATTATATGATGTTGCAACAACAACTACAAATAATGACCTATTTTTAATTTTCTAATAAATCTAATAGTTTATTTACTTTTTTATATCTAATCACCTTTAATCGTTATAATTGCAGCCAAATATTTAATCCATCAATCTATCTTTTTTAAATATTTATTTTGTTAAAAATTACTTATTTTTGCATAGTTGTTAATCCTACTTCAGATATTTGAAATTATTAAGCTGAGAAGTAAAATTTTTAATTTATTTTCTTCCAAATTTTAGGAAGTAAATAGTTTAATAGCATGTTAATTTCAGATATTTCTAAATTTAGTTTTGATTTTTTTAAAAATGTTAATAAATAATTTATTTGTTCTAATAATTTTGATTAAGATTATGTAAATATTGATTATAATTTATTCAATTATATAAAGAATAATTACAAATCCAAAGTAACTCAGATAATTCTTTTATTTTCTTAGATAATAAAAACTCTTTACAATTTATCAAATTCATTAATTGTGAGAATTTAGTTTTTATATAATTTTACAATTTAATTTGAAAAAATAAATATTAAATCATTTTTTATTTCATATACATATTTTATCTTATTTTGTAATATTTATTTTAATAATCTAAAAAAATATTCAATTATTTTAAAATTAATAAATTTTAAATTGTTTTTTAAATAAATTTTTTAAACGCCTGTTTAAGATTTACAGATTATTATAACATTTGGTATATAATAAATGGTAAAATAATTTAAGTATTTAAAAGTGTAATTATGCTGGAAGGCAGGTTTTAAGAAACTGATAATTAATAATATAAATTTAGAGATGTATTAAACAGTTAATATTTTAAGAAGTAAATAAATTAAGTTAGTTATTTAATATAAAAAGTATATTTTATGTGTGTTTGATTGTTTTACTTTTAAAGAATTATTTGGATTATTGTTGATTGATTGATTGATAGGTTTTTATTCTAATTATATCAAAATTAGTTGGTCTAATTAGATAACTAAAGTACAATTTTACTTTAAGTTATATTATGATTATTTAATTCATTTTTTTTTATATAGTTTATTTAGTAGGTATAATTTTTTAACAATACAACAGCAATCTTCATCCTTTACTCTCTCTCTATCTCATCCTTTAAGGACATTTTTATTAAATATGTTATTATTTATTATTAGATTTTCTTACAATTAATTTGTTAATTTACATAATTGTTGCTTAATTAATTCTTAAGATAAATAGAGTAATCATGAAATTTGTTAAGTTAGTTTTAAATTCCATTTTTTTTTTTTGCTTTTTAAATAAAAACTTTCATTCAATCTTTATGATTATAGATGCTTTAATAAATTTTTTAGAATTTTCTTTTTGTACCAGTTACATGTGTGGGTTTTTTCATTATTGTTTATGTGGGAGATCACTATCGATCAAGGTTTAGCTTTTTGATTAATTAGAATTACCATCTTATTTGGTAAATAGCACTATTGAGCCTACTTTATAGAATTATGGACGGCTATATTTAGTAGTGACAGCTTTTTATTGAATTTTTTATAGTTTTTATTATATGAAAATTAAATCTTTAGCGCAAGGACGCAATTTTTATTCATTATATCCACTGTCTTTTTCAAGCAAATCAGACCAGCAGTTTTCAGATTTATTGAGCTTGTTAACCATGTACACAGCAGATGCAGCAATATTACTTGGGGAATATTTCAAAAAACGAGAATCAAGAAGGGTAACTTCAATAAAATAGAAAACCAAACATTGATCTTATGGTGATAATTCAGCTAAGCGAGTATACCACTCTGCAAATCTGTAGGAAGAAGGTACAGTAATTTAGAAGTTTAAGGCGTTGATTATTTCTCCTTCCATTTATAAAATTTCTGCTTTAGAGCAAGCTCTATCAGTTATTTCTGAAAATTCTCTAAGCTCAGGAGGATAAATTTCTTCGTACTTTGCAGCTATGAAAAGAGCTGTAATACCAATAGTTTGTAGCTTAGATCTCTTGATTTTTGTAATGGAGAGATATTTATCAATAATATAAACAGCGATGAAAAGAGTTTCCTAGAGGAGTTTGAACTTGTAGTGAACTTCAATCAACCAGTCAATAAGAATCCATCTCATATGTTCTGAAATATCATTTTATTCTTCCATATAATTTTTGTTGATCAAGATTGATTTCTTTTTTAATTAAAATAGAAAAATTTTAATAAGTTAGTAAGTTATTTTGTTTTGATGGAGAAACGAAGTTGATTTGTTTTTAATTAAAAAAATCAAGCAGTAGAAAATGCAATTTATGTTTTGAAATTAAGATTGGTGAATTTCGTTTTTGAGCCAAATAAATTAAATCTTTTAATTAAGTCATTGATAATTATAATTTGTTTATTTTTGCAGTTTATTTAGATTTTTTATGGGGAAAATCCTTCAAATTAGCCAAATCAATATCTTGTATTTTTTACATTTTCAAATGATATTTATTTATTTAATTAATTTTTATTTCGGATAAGGATTTATTTAAATCCTAAAAGTAAAAAACAAGGAAACACTAGTAAATAAATCAATAAAATGCCTTATTTTTATATAAAAGATGTGCGTAGTTACTTGTTTCTTTGTATTGGATATAAATAAATATATATCATTGAAGTATTTCAGAATTCTAAAAATTGGAAATACTAATTTCGAAATTGAAGTAAGATATTGATTTTTGAAGTAAATTTATAAAATCAAACAAAATTTGGATGAAAAATTAGAATATTTGCTCAAATATACTAATGAGAGGCTCATAGAAAATAAAAATGCAAATAAATAAATAAATTAACTAACTAATTAATTACCTCTTTTTATTTCAAAAATTAAAATATTTCACGAGAATATTAAGCAACTCTGCATGGATTTTATTTATCTTCATTCAAAATCCTTGTGTACTATCTTTCAATTTCCTTTTGTCCCCTGGTCTTTGCATTTTCAATATTTAATGTTTGAATTTCAAAGTTATCATTTGAACTGTTAGTTGTGCTAAAATTTGAATTGTCTTAGTCAGATATTAATCTTTGTTAGTTTTTAGACGAGATAGCATTTGTTGTTGTATGAGGTAACATATTTAAATCTAAGCCAAAATCTCCTTTATAAATAGCTGCATCAAGAACATTAAACTTAGGATTAAAGCTAGCCATATCGTTGCTCTCTATTTGTTCATTTATTTTTCTTGTATCTTTGTTTTAGTAGTCTTGAATTTGTCCAATCTAAGCAATTTATGCTCCTCCGTTGTTGCTGAAGAATTAAGGAGGAGCTTTTTAAGGATATTAAGCTTATTTTTGATACTATGGCTATTATTATTGCATTTACATTCCTCTATAGATTTTTTCATAATACTTCATACCTGCTTCTTCTGTTTATGTACTCATTTTTTTCCCCTAATTCTATTAACTTCCTTAAGACATTCCGATAGTTTTCTAGCTCTAACTCTATTTATAGAAGAAAAGAATAAATAAATACATGTCATAAGGCAAATATAAGTTTTGCGCATGAACCAACTAACTTAAGTTTATGCTTTAATTTGCAAAAAATATTCTATAAAATATTTAGCTTACATTTGAGCTGACAGGTACTGTGTTGTAGTTGGACAACTCTTAGCCAAAAACTCTGCGATGGAGATCATAGTTTATTTGATTTACAGAAGTAAAAGACTTCTAACTGTAGGGCATATTGGGATTCATCAAATCTTTTTAAGAATTTTATGACTAAACGCATAGCCCAAAGCTGTTTGCGTTGTTGGATTCATCTCTGTAGTTGATCCTGGTTTGCATTTCAAATATTAAACGAACTATTGAATCTTATTTCTTAGATTTTAAATGAAAAAATATAGTTTTATTAGTTAAGTATTATCTTTATTGTGTTTGCTTGTTTATTTGTTTATTTATTTGTTTGCACAAGTTATTGATTGATTGATACTATTTTTTAAAATGTGTTTAAGTATTTGTTTTCTTTAAATTTGATTTGATTATTATTATTTATAAATCAATTTCCTAAGTTTCTATCAATTTATCCTTCTAATTTAAATAAAGATTATTGTGTTTCTGTGTTTATTTATTTGCATTTTATATATATCACAAACATTTCAATGTAAAATGAATAGCAAACACAACTTTTATATTCATTTATTAATCCATGTATGTATGCAATCTTCTATCCATCAATCCACAAAACTATACTTTTTTAGTAAATCTTAATTTTTTGTATTTTTAAAAGGAGATTTTTAATTTAATTAGTATCCAATAATTTGATTGCATAATTGATTTAAAGCTAACTTTATGAAATAATTCATTCATTTTCGTATCATTTTTTAAATAATATTTAAACGAATTCAAATAATTCGCAATTTTTCATTATTATCTTTGATTTATAACAATAATAATAGTGTTCCTAAGTTATTAGACGATCATTTGAATTTATACAATTTTTATTATTACTACCATTGATTATATTTGATAGATTCTCTACTATTTCTATCATATAATCAAGATAACTACAAGCAAGCATTTCCTTATGCCATAAATCATGCCTTCTTAAATTAATTTAAATTTAAATATCTTTATCATTAAGATTCATTTAAATTTTTCAAATACATCCATTCATTTTGCATTATTAATTCATTCATTTTATCTTTTAATTTGTCTTTCAAATAATATATTTGAATTGAAATGCACCTTGTTATTTATTAGAATTACCATCAATATAATTTTCTAGTTTTTTAAAAAGCATCTTGTTAAGAATCAATTAAAATCATATCAAATTTTAGTTTTAGAGTGCGAAAGTTGTTTTTGTTTTGCTAAAAATTAGAGTTAATGACCATTTTATGAGAAAAATTAAATCCTTCTTAAAAATAAAAATAAAAAATTAAGCGCTTTTCATAATTTCAAATATTTCATGTTTGTTAAATTTTTAAATTTTAAATTATAGAGGATTTTAACAGAAATATCAACCACAGAAATTTAATATTTAAGACACTATTTAATTATTACAAAATTTATGCAAATTATTATAATACCAAATAAACAAATTAATTAAAGTTTTTATTATAAAACTTAAATAAAGATTTTTCTTTAAATATTTTTGTTAATTTTAAAGGTTTATAAAAAATAGTTAATGAGTTTTTTGATAATCTATCAAATATTCGTAACACATATAAAGAATTATTTAATGATATAAATGAAAATTTTTGAATTATGAATAATTCATTATTGATTGTAACTCTATTTGTGATTTAGGATATCAATAGCCATCCTTTGATCTTATTTCCTTCCCAATTATTTAAGTGAAATACATACTGCCTCTCTTATTCATTATGTTCAAGCTTGTTTATGAATTAGCACTTATTTTTAAATGAATGTATATATCTGTTATTTAGGAAAGCTTAAAGAGCAAAGTGAAAGATATTGATTGATATTGCTCATAAATTTTTGGTTAATATAAATTAGAATACATCAATAGAATTTTTAAATAATAAATGAAATAGTTAATTTATAATTATTTATTGAAAAATTTGTTAAATTTAATTAAATTTTATTATAATAATTTGAATGTAATAATTAATTGATTTATTTATTTGATTCCTTTAATCAAATTATATTAGATGAAAAATAAATTCAAATATCTCATTCTATCACAGATTGAATTTAAATTCAGATTTGTTAGTAGTTATCACTATGGGAATTAGCGATCATAATTTTTTCTGGTTTGAATTTAATAAAAGTGATTATTAGTTTATAGTTTTTATAGTATATTTAAAGAATGGTTGGTCTCAGTCTAAGTACAGTAGATAGGTTTATTTATTTATTTTGTTGTTTCTTTTTTACTTGTTTATTTTCTCTAGATTAAATTAATTTTTAAATCACATATTGTCTTGACTCATTGAATTATTGCTCTTCAATTTTTTCCTGGGAAGTGAACCTGTTTCAATTTTTGTACTAAAATCACTAAGAGATTGCTACATCATCCCTGGGTGTAAGACGCTATTTCCATTCATGCCATTTTATTGCTAGTTTTGATGGTAATTAAAGGCGCTATTTTAACTCGAAAACTGATTGTTGCCATTAGGAGTAGTTCCATTACCCATCAAGTTTGATGGGTTGGGTATCCCTCCATAAAATTAATTCTAGAATCCATTGTTAGCAGGTGGTCCATAGTGATTCTAGAAATCACCTAAAAATCCACTGCTGTTAAATCCTAGTTGTGGTTGATTATATTATTATTATTAGAAATATAGCTATTATTATGTATGTTAGCACAAAAATTGTAACTAGGAATTTGGATCATTATTTTAGCTTACGTTATCATCCTCATAATCATCTCCTTCTTGGTCTTCAGCTTTCAAAGCCTGCCAAAGACTGGTATTAGATATCTCTTTTCTGTACCTATTCTATTTTTAAATTTTAAATTTTAATTATTTTACCAAAATAAATAAATAAATTATTTACTCTTTCCATAAATGATAAAAATTTAGCTGATTGCATAGGATTCATATAATTTCTAAGACTATCAACCATATGCTCTAAAGAATAAGTTTTTTCTTAAATGCTCTTCTTAATTTATTACAAACTGATTATCAATCTATTTTATTTTTTAATAAAATATTTTTAAAATGTTTAACTTGATCATAAATAAATGAATAAATTACTCATCTAAGTTCTTTTTTTCTTATTTGAATTTCTTTTTGAATTTCAAAATTTTTTATCTTTGAGTGTCATTAATATCAACATATTGTATTAATTCTTTTCTCCAATCAGGTCTCTTATTCATTTATTCAGGTGAGAAAGGATTATCAGCAAACATATCTTCTTCTATTATATAATATAAGATAAAAATTATTTATTTTATTTTTATTACAAATAAAATTCAAAAAAACAATTTTCGTACATTGCTCTATTTTAAAAATTATTTCAAATTAAATAAATTTAATTCTTTTACTTGAGAAACAAAAGAAAATTATTTGAAAAGCAAAAATGATGGTTTTGATTTGTTTAATTTTTAAAGAATAATTTGATAATTATTAGTATTAATTAAATATATATTAATTAATTACCTGCATCTGCTGTATAGAGCAAGTATCTGAAATGTGTTGGGATACAAATATCCAATATTTATTTGAAGAAGTAGTTTATTGCTGTAATTCTTTCTTTTCCTGTTGCTCCTAATCTGAATCTTAAACTATCTAAAAGCAGATTAATTTCGTTTTCTTCTCCATTAGATTGAATGCATTTTTCTAACTTATCAAGTAACTAGGTTTAATTTAGATTCAATCCTGCTAGCTGGGTTTAGAAGCTCATTTTATTTAAGTATTGGTTATTGGATTCTAAAGCTCTTTTAGTTTTTTCTAACTCTTCATTAAGATTGGCAACCTTAGATTTTTTTATTTATTTTAGTTTTATATTTCGAATTATAATAAAATTTACTTTTGTTTCAAGCAATTCAATGTAAATTTTCTTTCTTTTTCTGCTATTTCTGGCACTTTCTCTATTTCTAACAAGCTTTTCGTTTAGTTTTTTTTCTAATTATTCGAAATTTTAAATTAATTAAATCCATTTCTCAAAATAAGTAATAAAGTACCATAATTTTGTTTGCTTCCATTTTAATTACTAGATGAGCTTTCAGAACCTTTATCTTACTAGGAATACAAAGCATATTAATCGTTTTCTTTTTGGATGGCATCAGTTGATGAGTGTGATTTATTAGTTGCTATTTTTAAAACAAATATTTTATACAGCCTAAAACCTTTAAAAGAATGTACTTGTTATTGGATTAGATACAGGAACAGAGCTAACTTAATCTTTTGTTTATTATAACTGCTATTATCTTATTCTAACACTTTCTTGCATACGTTGATCTTTCAAAATTACATCAGAAAATTGTTACTCTTTTTACAAAGTTTGGATACTATTTTTTTTAATAAAAATATCAAGTTAAGATAAAAAAATAAAGTTAATTATTTTATTACAACTATGATTCCCTTTTCAATTATTCTTGATCAGTAATGAGAGAATTTATTTTGTTAATGTATGTATTTTTGGTTGTATGCTTTAAGGAAGATGCATTAGCGTTTGCATTGTTATTGTTGTTGGCTGCGTTATTTGTGTTGTTCGAATTATTATTATTATTGTTGCTGTTGTTGTTTGTATTATTGCTATTGTTGCTGTTAATACTACTGTTTAAGTTATTTTATTAGCTTTAGCTTTTTTCAAGTTTTAACTTCTAATCCTCATTTTATGAGCCGTTTGCAACATTTGCAGCTTCACTGCTTGAGTTTTAGCGAGTGTTAGATAATTTTTTATCATCTTGAGTCTTCTATTAATTGTTATTCTTAATTGAATTACCCTTTGATCTATTATTAAAATAAAAATATGTAATTAAAAAGATGTAATTACGAATTTTATTGAATAAATCAATGTTAATTTTAAAATATGAGCTTATTTCTAAATATCACAAATTAAATTAAATATTTCTTCTTAAATCCGATAAGAATTCATGCATGGGATTTATTTATTTAATTAACAATTTCCTCCGCTTTTTTTGTTACTTGTTTTGTAAATTTTAAATATTTTTGGAACTTGAGTAATTTAATGAAAATGAATGTAACTATGCATAGTGTTTAACTATTTATTTATTTTTCTTTTAATTAGATAAATTGTTGAAAAATAAAATAGCTCTATGAAAAAGTCTCTCAAAATTGGGTAAGTATTCTCCAAATGTAAATGCTCAAGCAAATCATTTTTTACTTTTTTATAATTTAAATGTTGGCATTCATGTAGTCTCCTCCATCTAAAAAGCTTGTATTTGCAATATATTTATTGAAGTCATCCTATGCAGATCCACTAATATTATAAAAATAATAGGTTTGCTTGACTAAGTCTAATATATTAAATATGTTTACTTGCCAGAGTTATTTTAATTGAGAAAACTTGTGCCAAATTAGTTTGTGTTGTTTGATCCTGGAAAGTTTAATCCAATGTTCAGCGGATTTTAGGAATTTTATTAATTTATGCTGTTATTATATGCGCCCAAATTGAAATTTGTTGTAAAGGGATTGCCCTCGCTCGTCAGCAATCCAAAATTTTGGTTAACTTAGAAAGGCGCATTCTAGGTGAGGCTATTTTTAATAAATAAATAAAATTAATTTTATTTGGCTTTGTAAAATTAAGTAGGTGCAGTGCTAAGAAAAAATCTTCTAACTAAAAATCCTAGTTGGAGAGAGTGCATTTATTAAAAGCTTTAAAAAAAATATGAGTTACTTTCTGTGTTAATTATTTTCATATAATGTTTGCATAAAATCATTTTCAAGAATTGAAATGTGATTATTTTCTGCATGTGTTTCCTCTTATGCTAGTCTCTATAAGTAGTTGTTTTAGTCCATTTATAAGATTTGACTTAATATTATCTATTAAAGCTGATTTTATATTAAATTTGTTTGTTTTGAGTGAAAAGGCACTAAGTTGGAGTTTTATCAAATGCTAGTTGTTGGGTCAAAGTGACGTATTTTTTATTTAAGGTCAGAAAGCTTTGTCCTATGTTAGAGAATTTAATTAGATGTTATTTGCGAGTGGTTGTTTGTTCTTAAAATCCTCCTAACTTTTTCTATTTTTTGAAATTCAATCAATGTATTTAATTATTTAATATTATTTATAGTAAATATTAATTTCTTTTTTTACCAAAATTAATGATTATATATACTCATAATCTATCTTGGTGTATTTTCTTATTATATTTTGTGTACATAAAATCAAACTTTTCTTCATTCCAATTAAAAAGATTTATCAATATATGTATTTATCTATTTGTGAATGCATGCATGCTTGATTGTTTGCATGTAAAATTTAATGAATGGAGGAGTCAATCAACCAACCTATACTTTTTTGTATGTATAATATCTATCTGCATTACATTTCTCTATTTATTTGATTAATCTAATTTGTTATTTTACTCATCAAATTGGTTATTTATTTGCATTTGTATGCATGTTTGCTTGTTCGTTCGTATATTTAATCTCTTAGCTCCTGCGCAAATTTCTAAGAATCTCTTGTTTTATTATTTATTAAATTTTCATGTTAATTAATTTTGTAGGATTTTCATTCCTGTTGATTACAACTTATATATTGAATCAGCTTATTACATTTCTCAGGTTTTAATATACGTAAGATTGGAATGGTTTATGTCCATATAATTTAAATTAATTCTATTATTAAAATCTAAACATATTTTATGTTGAATCCACATAAAATACTAATAAAAATTTAAGTGAGGTATTTTATTTTCTTTATTAAATTGATAAATAGTTTCTAATGATTTTAAGCAAATAAAAAAGGATTTTTAAACATAGTTCTAAAGAAACAGTAAAGGATTTAAGAATGTATCAGATTGATTATTTCTTTTAGATAATCAATATAATCAATCTAAATATTTAAAAAGTAGAAATGCTAGCTGAGGGAGAAAATTGATAAAAAATACATATATAAGAATTTTTCCATATAATTTGTTGCACATAGAGTAAAGTAAAAAAGTTAAGCAAATTAAAAATACTTAAATTGAGGCTGAAAAACGCTAAAAATAATCATTTTTATAGCAAATTGAACTATTTCTAAATAAAGCAGGTATTTTAGAAGACAAATTTTAGCTTTTGGTGCTATTTTGTAACCTGTAAGGAATTACGTTTTAGGTAAAAATTACACAAAATTGAATTGAGGGAGATCATGAAATAGAAAAATTATGCAGGTTTAAGGTTTGGCTGTAATAAAAAATTAACAGATTGAAAAAGGAGGTAAAGAATTTAAGCAGAGACTTGAATTTAAAAGAAGTCCGAATGACGCAACTTCTGATTTGCCTCTTTGATTTAATTTACTCAATAATTTAGAGTATCAAAGAGAAAATTTGTAAATTAATATTTGCTAACAATTACCCTAGATAAAAAATAAATTAAATGCACTTCCAAGTATAATTTATTTACAAATTTCTTTTTTGTGTGGTTAATTAAATAAATAGATACTCTCTTAGTCAAATTAACAAATTCACTTTGCAAAATAAAGCATCAGATAAAAAAAGTAAATTAAAGGCTGATTGATTAATTGATTTATTTATTTATTTATATCATTCTTCATCAATAATTTTTGACAAAATTTCCATTTAAAAATCTTTTAACGAAAGATATGAATTTGATTTAATATGTGGACATGAGTTGAAAATTTAAAAATAATTTGATAAATTTCTAATCCTTGTTGCAGATTTGATATCCAAATGAAATTAAATAAATTAATCAAACTGCTCAGAGGCTAATTTCTCCTCAGATTACATTTCACCACCTTGCAAAAAGTAAGGGAAAGCGTTTCTTAATTCAGAAATTTATTTTTATTAAAAGATAGATTTATTCACGTGCATTTATATTTGTTTTGTAGCATCTGTAGACCTCAATAGCTACATAAAAATCCCAAATAAAGATAACAAACAAATTAAAATTAACAAATTTGAATAATTTTCATAAATATAAAAAATAGGTTGATTGATTGATCATTATTATTCGATATAATAAATACTAAATAAAGAGATATTCTTTTACAAATATTAGTCATTTTATAATAAATATTTTCAATCAAAATAATATTTATATTTTCTGTTAACTTTTAATTCAGTTTTTTTTTGAATGAGCCACTATAAATGGACCTGAGATAGAACAATTCACCAGTCAATGTAATATAGTGTGTCTTGCAATTCTCAAAAAAAAACAATAAAAATTATATTAAAGATAGAAAAAACTTCATCAGTTAATAAAAAATATTCTTGAAAGTAAAGTTTTATTTTGGGATATTTAATAATTTGAAATAATCCTAACGTCATCGTGAAAGACGTAAGTCATTTTATGAATAGCTCAAATAAATTCTTTTCAAAATTTATTTTGTTGTATGTTCTTATAATGACAGAGTTTGCTTTACAAACGAATCTATTTTAATATTGGATTATAATTCTTTTATTAATAATCGCTTCTACATCTAGAAAAGCGAACCCCACAAAAAAATTTAGTTTTTACAGGCTGCTTATATTAAAATAAAATAAAAGTTAGTGTTACGAGCTTTAATTTTAAAGTGAAGCATAAAATGAGTAAAATTTAGACCTGAATACAACATTTAATTTTTGATTTGGCTATTTCCTATGCCAAATTGAAAAAAAGTCAAATTGTAATTGATTATTTGATTGAATAAGGCTGAAAGTAAGCATCGTAACTATTAATAATTGAAGGCTTACCTAATGAATTCTAATTAAATAAATAAGACTAATTGTAAAACATAGTGTCTAAAGATAATTAAATAATATATGTAATCTATAACTCAAAAAGTGTAAAAATTTTTCTCTAGTTTTACTCTTAAATACTAATTTAAAATAATATCAGAAACTATTCTCTGTCACTATTAAACTATTTGGTAAACAAATATCATCATAGATATATGCACTTAAATAACTTTTTATTTATAAGACTATATAATTTAAACAAAACTAGCTAATCAATGTAATTGATTTTGAAGGTTTAAGTATTTATTACTCTTCTATCTATTTATATAAAATTCTATTTACCAAAACAATTTTTTTTTGTTAACTTCTTTCATATTTTTTTTTAGCTTATTTCATAAAAAAAATTTTGCTGAATCAAATTGCTTACTTTATTAGCTAGTCGAATAAAATCAAAAAGTTGCTTGTAAATTCTAAAAGCACTTTTTTGCAAATGAATATTTTCTATTATAGATATTGGTTGGATTTACTTTTAAATGAGTTAAATATTGGCTAATTTCGTTTTAGTAAAAATACAAAAAAAAAGAGATACTTTTAATTAATGTAAAAACTTGTCATCTAATTTAACATGTGGTCAATCTGACTCAAATTAACACAAAGGGTAAATCCAAATAAAATATCACATCCATTTTATAAATTAAATTAATTTGTTTTTAACAGCAGTAACTAACTAACTTCATTTCAAATTTTTTGATAAAAGCTTAATAAAATTTTCTTATTTTAGAATTTGCTAGTAGTAAGAAGCACTTTCATCATTACTTTGAATCCCTGCAAATTTCACATAGCGATAATAAATAAATCTTAAAAAATCATCATTATTAATTTGATTCTTCTTAATGTTTCATGTAGTACTCTTTAATATCAAATCTGCAGTTTGGACAATTACTTTTCTTACTAAACCAAGGTAAAATGCAGCTGTCATGGAAAATGTGCTTACAAGGAAGCTTTCTAATGATTTCTCCTATAATGAATAAAAGATTATTTAACTTAAATATTCTATTTTTAGTACTTTATTTAAGTAAAATTTCTTTCTAAATACCACAATAAGGGCTTATTTCCCTCCATCAAATCTCATACATCCGAATAAAAAATTGTTAAAATACATTTAAATTTGTTTGGAACCCTCAATTCTTTTATTGAATGATTTCTAATTTGTCTAAGAACGCTGCTTTGATTTTTATTTTTTTAACATTCATGCAGTTTTTAAATTTAAGGATAATTTTTTACTTAAATTTTAATTTACATCTTGCTCAAAAAGTTTAAAATATTTTGAATTTTTATTGAAGTTAATTATTTGGTTTTAGATTTTTGATTACGAATTTTAATTTACATAAGAAAGTCTAATTTGATCTAATATTTAGCACTAACTTTTTCCTATTTTTAAATTGTTGGGAAGGCATAGTCAATATCATAAATTAATTGTATTAACAGACTAGCATAGATTTTTGTCAATTTGTATTAAATTACTCATTTTAAATAAATTTTGTGGTTAGTATAAAGCTTTTATAAAGATTTACTTCTTTCTTAAATAAATTACTGAATTTATAATATAAATTTACCCTTTTGAAATGGTGTAACGCATATAGCGCATGATTAATTGCTTGTACCCATTTTCATCTTCTTCACTTTATCAACAATTTCATCAGGAAGTCTGCCTTCTTCATCCATTTGCATATTATTATCCCATTCTAATTGTTAAAATTCATCAGCCTAGCGAATAGAAAATTGTAAATAGCTTAAAATTATCATATTTCAATTTTAAAATTACAACTAATCTCAAGAATGTTTCTTTGCTCATTCCAAAAATGGGACATTATTCTACATTAACAAATATTGTTTAAATTTTCAATGCTTAATCTTCAGTTTCAAGAAATTACAGTTTTAATGATCAGTTGTAAAATCAAAATTATCATAAACGTTGCTCCATTCGTTATTCCAATCTATAAAATCCATATTATACTTTCCTGTTGGATTGCCTTTAATTGGTCTATCATCTCCTCTTAATTATCTGTTTGGCTATCTATCCATTTTATCTAGCTTTTTTAATATTTTGTATTATTATAAATTGTGTGTGTCTCTAATATGTGCGATAGTTAATTTCTATTAAATATAATTTTCAGCTATCAGATTTCTTCTATTAAATATAACTTAGTTTGTTATTTTATGCAAAATAAATAAACAAGCTTAGACAAAGTCTCCTCTATAAAATATCAGCAACATTTTCTATTATAAAAATCTATAAAAGTTTCAATTAATATTTATCATTTTTTTAATAATTAAAACCAAAAAAAAATATTTTATTATAAAATTATTTAGCTTTCTGCATTTTGTTTTTAAATCAAAATTTTCACTACTGAAATGAATAGAAATCGAAAATTAATAAGAAACTTATAAAAATTAAAGAAACATAAATTCTTTTTATAATTTTAAATAAAATTTTAATATAATTTTATTTATTTATTTTTTTTGGTTTTATTTTTCTTTGCAAAAAGTTTTTTGATTATTTAGATAATATTTTTGAATAAATTGAATATCTTTTTCATTAAACTAGATAAAATAGCATTAACATATTGCACAGAAATTTTTGATTTTTCAAAATTTTGATTGTTTTTTTGAATATAAAAAATGTCCGTATTGATCAATGCTAGGGCTTTAACAGTAAATATTTAATACTCCTATCAGTTTTTTTAAATGAATTAAATTTGATGAGTTTATCTGATTTTTGTATAATTTAGCCATTAGTCTTTTTGAACTATCTTTCATTAGAAGATTATATAATTACAAAGCTTAAAGAGAATACTTCTTCATATAAATAACTTAAAAGTGATTATGAAGAAAAGACTTTGAAGTATGAAGAACCAGAAAAGGCAAAGAAATTAGTAGAATAATCAAAATAATCTAATTTGTAAGAAACAATTGCGAGTTCAAAGAATAATGTAGAAGTTACTCATAATTATGTTTCCTCTTTAAAGTAATAACCAAAATAAACCTTGATTTTATTAATCTTAGTTTAATTCTAATAGGATTGCATATTACAGACAAATAGTTTATAACAGCATACATGAAAACCTACCAGTTATTTATCCTCTCGTGGTAAAAATTTATGCTTTGAGCACACAATTACTTCAAAATATTAAAAAGAAAGTTCTATAAATATTAAAATATATAAAAAGACTATAGGATCTTTCTTCGCTCCTGTATTAATGACAAGAGCATGCGAATTATTTATATTTGGCAGATTTGGAGCACTTTTATATGATATTTGGGATCTCAAAAAGAATAGTTAAAGTAGAATTTTATTTTATCAAAAATATTCATTTTAAAATCTTAATGAAAATTATTTTAGAAATTAACAAAATATAAAAACTATAAATATTTAATATTCAATCAAATAAATTCCAACACTTTCTATCTGATAGATCAAAATAAGGTTAAAGCTTATTTTTAATCATCATTTTAAAATGAATTAGAGATTTTTAAATTTTCTTATTTCAATTTTAAATTATTATTTATATTTAAATATCTATTTTGTTACAATTAAAGCCAAAATTTTTGAATTGGTAGCAATATGTCATTATTTGATAGCGAATTTTATTGAAAATATTAAATTTTTTACTAATTTGATTGATAAACCTAAAGTTTATTTATTTTAATCTGTTTTCAGAAAAAAAAATTAATAACTAGTTATTACTTTGAAAAGAAATAAACAAGCTTTATTTAAACTAAATAGAAATTTTTACTTTGTGAATGTTTAATTAAGTTTAATAAAATAATTTTTTTATTGTAGTTTCGACTCGTTCTGAAGATATTGTTTACGGATTTTCTACTGTGGCTATTTTCTCTTTAGTTGCATTCACAAGTTTTGTTCCTTTTTACAGATATGCAAGTTTATTCTCTAATAAATTAAAAGATACAGCTGCAAGAGAAGTGATGCTGGCTGAACGTGCTAGAGAATAATTAAATAAATTAAAATGAGTATTTATAGTGTTATTCATCTAGAAGAATGTGAAGGATTTTATTAAAAAATATTAATATTCAGTAATCATAAATTAAATAAATAAATATTCCTAATACAACTATTTTTTTAACACTCTATTTTACGTATGACCACTAATTATTTTTTAAATATTTATTTATTTATTTATTTATTTGTTTTGCTTGCTTTTTTAGGTTTTAAAAGCAGAATTAATGTAAGAATTATGATAATTTTTAATTTTTATTATTTAATTGCTAGAGATTTTATATCTAATTACTATTATGACTCGTTTTTTAGTAATGAATGCGTGTTTTTTGCAATTTTATTTTCTTAATTGCGCAAATTTGATTTAAATATTTAGTTTAGATGCTTTTTGCAAAAAATAAAAATTGATTTTGTAAATAGAAATTGACAGATAAATAATTTAGAAAGGTTGAATAGTTGATTATTAATAGCCTTCGAAAAATAGTATCGAATAATTGTAAACAACATCAAATTTGAAAAAAATCAATCTAGTCTGTAGGTTCAAAACAAGTACACAATAAGAAAGAAAGGAATTTCATCATCTATAAAATGGATGAAATAGTTTCCTAAAATTTATAGGAAAATTAGAATCAAGTTATTGAAGATTTTACAAATGAGGAAGGCGATGACAAAAATTAATAAAATGTTTTGAACTCCAGCCTTCTTTTGGCTACAGAAAAAGTAGCACATTAAAAAGCAAATAATTCTAACTAGTTTTAACTCAACCTAGATTTTGAAGATTAGTCAAGCGATAGTAGCCCTCTAAGAAGCAAAGACAAATCTAAAAAGAAAAGAAGAAATACAATAAATTTACTGTCTTCAGAAGAAGATTTCAGTATTAATTTTTACGATAATAGCGAGATAAAATAATAAAATGACACAGAGTAGTTTGTTTTACAAGGTCTTTCTAGTTAGGAAATAGAAAAACCCAATAAAGAGAGTATAGAGTTAAGCAAAAAGTTAAGCGGTAACTCAAACAAAGATCAAAAAAGCAAATTTGGAGGAGATAATCTTGGTTTTAAAGAAGATGAAACCTTCTTGAAGAAAAAAGAAAATTTAAACATTTCTCAAGATATCGATGAAGAAAAGCTTGAATTAATGAGAAAAGAACTTTCATATTAATTGTTTGAAAATAGAAACATAGATTTCTTTACTAGATAAAAAGGAAAATTGTCTGTAGATATCAAAGATTTAGATGAGGATGATGTTGATGATGATGAAGATTAAAATAAAAATATTGGCAATATAAATGAAGTGAAATAAGAAGTTTTCTTTAAAATTAACAAATTAAATTTAGGAGATTTAAAAATCTAAAATCATAATTATAACTCAGGAAATATTTATAATTGGGCAGATTTTTAAGTTTTCATTTCTTCCACAGGCTCCTTTCTTATTAATGGTATTTATTTGAGTGCATTAAATTTTTAAATATTTAATTCCTCTAAGATAAGAATTCATCAAAATATTGTTACTATAGATTAATGAATATTTTATTTACTACTTATATTCTTAAAGAATAAGTAAAAGTAAGATAGATAAAAGCTAATAAATTATAACAATACCATAAATAAAATATTAGTCGGAGTAATTTTATAGTAATAGTTTGATAAATGAATTAAAAACTTAATAAACTATCTATGAGTATTTGAGAAATTAGTTTGATCTTAATAATAAATCCAATTAAGAAAATCATTAAATAGTCTTTTAGGAATTAGAGTTAAAAAAATAAGAGTGATTTTTATTGAAATAATTTTATTCTTAATTATAAAAAAGATAATAAATTAGGAATTGTGTAAGCAAATAACTAACAAAATCAATCAAATAAAATCCTTAGACATAAATTTATTTTTAAAATATTATCTATTTTTTTTTAATTTTCTTGAAGAGTTTCATTTTTACTTGAAAAAAATAGGAAAATCAATATCCTTAAGTCAAATTAATGAAATAAGTTTAAGATTATTTTGACATTTTTAATATTTTTTAAGAGAAATATTTAATAAAATGGCCTTAATTTGAAAAAATAAACTAGTTAAATATAGTAGTTTTTGCTCTAATTATAACAAATTCATTCAAGCTAAATTAAAATTAGTTTTTATTTTTAAAATACTTAAACAAATTTTAAAAAGTTTACTAAATAAGATACTTTAACAAAATAGGAATATAATTAAATTAATTACTTATTTTAATTATTACTTTTTTTATTACATTAATTATTCTAAATATTTTTTTTTAAAAAAGAAAAGAAATAAGTTTCTAAATTACTTCATAAGTTGGAAAGCTGCTACAATGAAAATATAATGTGTAATTTACAGTTTAGGGAGTAATTCTCAACTCGTAAAGACTATTCATTAGAAACAAAACAATATGTGCCTATAATTTTAGATACTAAGTATCAAATTTTCAGAGTTGATAACTCCTTGAAGGTTAATCTCTCTATTGCAAAAGATTATATTTGTGAAAATCTTAAATACATACAGGTGAATCCAAGTTTACTTGCATAAGTAGTTTCGACTCTTTCTTCTTACAGAGATGTTGAAATAAATGACTTTATAGAAAATATAAATAACTTCTTATTTGATAATATCTTAGATTATCAGCCAACTTAAAAACCACTTTATAAATTCCTCTCTGAAATAATCAAAGTAAATTAATTAATATTAACTTTTATATTACTTTTTTACATTAAATTTAATATAGAAAGAGATAAATAACGCTAAAAAGATTCAAGACACTTTTAAAATGGACTCTATCTACATGAAATTCATCTAAGGTTTTACAAAGAGAACTAATTTTTAAATATTTTTTTCTGAATCGTTTAAAATACCTTTGTACACAATAATAAAATATAATAAAATTATTAAGATTGATTCATCAAAGTAAGCTATTTATCAAATTATATTAAATACAAACATTTGTTTTTTAAACAATAAAGAATAAATCATGAAGATCTAAATATAAAAAGACATCATCAAAATAATTATCATCACCATCAACATCATCTCCACTAGCAGAATTTAAACAATTAAAATTCTGTTTTCAATTTACATCACAGCCAGCCAATTTAGTTGAACTAAAGCCTAAACTCAAGCAGCATAGGACCAACAACTAATACGGAATTTAGACATACTCACGACACTATACTCAAGATTAATTTAAATTAAGATTAAGACACTCGTATAAGTGCTCCTCAAGTGCAATCTAATAGAAATACAGGGTTTCTTAACAGTTTTTTTAGCTTATTTTCTTCAACTGGTATCATTTTTTCTCACTTTATTATTATCAATTCGACTACATTTTTATCAAGTTTCAAACAAAACTAAAAATACTCTTTTTAGTTATTTAATAAAATTTTAATAATTTTAAAAGAGTCTAAAAAGAAAAGAAAAGACAGCAATATCTTAAATGAATCAACTATTTTGTAAGCACCACCCACTTTACAATATCAAAATAGTAGTTGCAGCTGTAATAATATAGATTCGATAGAAGATAATTCAGCTAATCTGAACTCTTAAGAATCAATAATGACAAAAAGTATAGAGAATTCAGCTATATCTGAAACAGAAGAAGATAGAGCTTTGATAGAAGAGAGAAAAAAGAAGGAAGTGGAAACCCATATTCAGGTTCTCAAGTAGATCACAACTTAAATAATCGATGCGTTAACAAAGCATGTATCCTGCATTCCTAAAGGTAAATAAATAATAAATATTTAAATAAATTAATTATTTTAAGATAAATTTTTCTAATTACTTTATGAAATTATTAAAATTTTTTTTTAATTTATTGAATGTAAATTCTAAAGGTATAAAGATCATGTGTAAAATGATAGTAATTTTGCTTGCTTAGAAGGATCCTACATTAAGTTTGGAAGAAAGATTATAGATATTATCTCAGTTTTTAATAATGAGATGGGTTGTTCCTTCACTTGTTTCCTTGCTTCATAGGAACACTTTAACTGAGCTACACTAAGTAAGGTACCAAAACATCTCAACTGTTACAAAAGTTCTACAAAAAATATTTAAGAAAGAATATGATAATTTGAGTGATAATCCTGGGCTTGATAATTTAAGGCCATTTATAATTGGTTTTTCAGAGAGAATAGATAAATTTTACGATTATTTGCTTAATTTTGATGGAGGTTTTATAGAGGATATCATCAACAAAACAGACAAAGAGCTGTATAGCCAAAAAGAAGATACAATAACAACTCTGAGCTTATCCTTTAGTGACGTAGATTTAATACACAAGATATTTTCTTCTGTTCAGGATGACAAAATTAAGTCCTAACATAAGAAATTGTTTACCTAAGTAGAAAAGTTTAATATTTACTTTTTTTTTATTTATTTATTTTAAATAAAAAGAAAATACTTATTTTATTTTAAATTTCATAATAGATGCATTAAATTTAACGAAACAGAAAAATTCTTAGATAACACCATTAAGAACTAATAAAATACTCTCTTCTACATATGGAGGCCGGCTGAGTTTTACACTCAAAACCTTGTAATTTAAAAATTTTATTTTTTTCTATTCATAAATATCAAATTTAACTTTATAAAATTAATGACAGCTAATCATTTTTTTGGTATTAATATTTAATATATTAACTATTTATTAAATATTTAATTAAAATAAATGGTTTTATATTTTCAAAATTAATTTAATTTATAAAAATATGATCAAATTTAAAAAATAGTTTATGATTAAATAATTTAATTAATTTATAAAATTGAACCAAAAGAAAAACAATTTCTATCTAAAAATTTAAAACTATAAGTGATTCAAATTATATTTCAGAAATTATATAAAATTTCATTCAAAAAAAGTTTTAATAAAAATAAATTATTTGAATAGGTTGATAAATGCTTAAAATTTCCAATTAAGAATAAGAATGATGTTGATCATGTGACGAAATAGAAACTTATCAACACACTAATATAATTTTTCCAGAAAATTAACCCTAATGAGGATTTTATAGAAAATACTAATACTAAAGAATTGTAAGGGATATTAAATTTTTACGGAAGAAAAAACTAAACGAGTTAAAAAATAATGCAAAACGGGTTATAGTTAAAGATATAGGCTAATTTCATTAAAAGTTTACTGAAAAAATACAGCTCTGACTACGAAGAGAATAGCTTTTATAGTCTTTTATAAGAAATCCAGACAGAAGTTAGCGATAATAGATAGAATGTTTTAGAATAAATTAAATATATTAAATATAAAATACAGCAAGCAATAAGCAAATTAACTTCATAAACAATTTAAATAAAAAAAGAAAATCAAGAAATGCTTGAAAGGACAATAAAATAGAATATTTTATTATTTATTAAAAAAGCTGAGATTCCTGTTAGAATTATTTACTTAGAAGACTGTAAAATCATGATTGAGAAAGAATAAGATGAGTAGTAATTCAGAGAAGCTTACTCTTTCTATAGAGAATCGCTGCAAGTTGGTAAATTAGTTGAATTATATTAAATTTTAAAGACTAATTTTATTCAAATCTAGGATATGATCAAGTTAAGTAAAAAATGAAGAAAAAATCAGTAAATTTGGTAAAATAAAATCAAAAATATTTTAATAGTTTACCAAATATTTTTATTGAAATAGAATGAAAATGACATACTATGTAAAAATATCAAGGAGTAAATAAACAAATTTTCTTGTATTTTGAATCTAAAAAAATTAAATTCTTAAAAAAAGGTTCATTGAAAGTGTGCATCAAAAAAGAATATTTGATAAGTTAATTGATTTTTATCCTTAAAATATCAAATAATTCAGAAAATAAATAAATATTTATAACGATTACATTGTTGAGAAGTTCTTTAATACGCCTAAAATGCAATAAAGTAACAGAATGGCTATTTACGAGCTAGTTTAAATATAATTCGAAAAGTACCTTGCTCGAGCTCTTGCCAAAAAGTAATAAATCATTAATCATTACATTTTTGTACTCAAATTTTTATTTTGCTTAGATATTTAATGAAGAAAGAGCAATTTAATGTTATAAGCTCTCCTAAGCAGTAAGGAAATAGAAAAATAAGTATAATTGACAAAATGAAACATAACTCTGGCAAAAAAACTTATGATGATATCCACTTAGCTACTCTAACCCCTAGTAATTTATTTATATTTACTCTACAAAACAAACTTAAGCAAACAAAAAAAAATATAATAAAAAAGAGCTAGATAAAATTTTAAAGCAATCAAACCATGTAGATATCTTATATATTATTGATGAGTGTGTAGATTAATTGAGAGATCTAGCTGAACTTAATGGATAAGATAAAAACGAAGAATTAATTATTGTCTCAAAGATGAGTAGCCTTATTGAAAAATCTCAAATATAAGATTGCCAAATGATTATAAAGTAAGTTAACTTTTAAAAAATAATACAATTATAAAATATTATATTCTAACTATGCTTAATAGAATCATAGACAGTCTAATCAATTTAAATTTTTGGAACAACAAAGTTAAAATTATATAATCATTAACCATATTTAAGCTAGCTGTTAACGAAGTAGCTTCAATGTGATATCTTTAATTTTGTAATTTATTTATTTTATATTATTTTATTTAATTCTTGTAAAATTAAATAACTTCTATTTCATTTTATTCATTTAAATTTTATATTCTCTGTTTTTGACTTTTCAACATTTTCTTTTGAATTTCAAAAGAAGGAAAGTTAATTTTTTATTCTAAAAATTTTTTCATTTTATGAAGCATTTAATTGATATTTTATGAGTTTCATTAATAACTTATGATTTTTATATTTATTATTTCATTCATGGTTGTCACTTGAATAAATAGCAAACTACATAAAAATTAAGTTTACTTATTGATATTTTTTTTAATGATAAAATTTTGTGTAAAATATTTCAAATATTTTTTGTGATAACTTGGATTTTAATTATTATTTTTCTTTTTCTTGAATAATTTTAAATTTATTAGGCCTTTTAATTCTGTTTTCTTTGTAAAAAATAGGTTAATTTTGATAAATTTATAATTTTTAAGTAAATAATGTATTAAATAAATAAAATTTTAATGTTTTTAATTGATTTCTTAGTAAAAAGAGAATGACTAGAGATTCTCCTTAATTTTTTTAAAAATAGAAATATAATTACGAATAATTATAGCCCATGGCATTCTTGTTAAGTAAACTAACTGAGAATCTACAGTAAAAAAATGTTAATAAATAATTTTTGAAATAAATTATGAAATATGTATTAGGAGTAGAAACTATAAAGAAAGACAATTTTGCTTTTACTCATTTTACTTATGCTTCTATAGTTTTATTTATAGTTTTATTTTAAATTGTAAAGCTTTTTTCTTATTATTTCTATATTTATAATTATAAAAATAATTTATTTGTAGATTATTATTATTATATATATATTTAATTAATTATTTACTTATCTTTAATTATTAAAAAGATTACTTTCATTAACTTTTAACATTTTTTGTATCATATTTATATGGAAAAACGCTTTAATGAATAAATTAAATAAGAAATCAGTTATAATAATAAAGAAGTCCTATATTTATGAAATATATACTTGATTTGCTTTATATAATAATGCATAATAAGTATTAATAGTCAGCAAATTAACCAAAAAACTATCCAATTTCTATTTTTAAAAAGTTTTAATTTTTGTATTTCTCAACTTGCCATAAAACAATCTTGTGAGAAATTATGAAAGGAATCAAAAATTCACTTTTCTTTATATTGAAATTCCTAGAATTGCTATTAAATAAGAATTAATCCATAAATATATGGCAACACCTACTAAAGCTAAAGCAACAAGAATCACTTATACTACCTTTAAAAATTCAAAATTACTTATAAATAATCTTTCATTCAATCTTAATACAAATTTTTAAGTATTTTCTTAAAACGCAATTATAAAAATTATACAAATTATTTTAATTTAACTTTTTATTTTAGTAAAATAAAAAAATACTTTTTAAATTTAAATTTAAAATAAATATTTTCAGACAACAAAATAAAATTGGTTTATTGAATACAATTTCAATATTTTTATATATTTAAAGTCTAAATTTGGGTTAATAAAATTATTTCTTATTTTTATATTTAAATTTTTAAAATAATCATTTAAGATCAAATCATTTCATTTCTCCGTCTTTCCATTCACCTGATTTATTTTAACCATTATTTTATTTGAATTCACCAAACCCGTTATATTTTCCATTTTTAAACCCCCCTTCATAACTTGAACCGTTAGAATATTGAATATAACCTTTTCCATCAAACAAATTATCTTTAAATCCTCCTTAATAGTAATCTCCGTTACTGTATTTGAGCTATCCTTCACCATTAAATTTGTCATTTTTAAATTCACCTTCATAAGACATACCATCATTAAAATCAATTATCCCTTTTCCATGCTTTTAGTCCTTTTTTAATTACCCTCTATACCATGAACCATTTTAATGTTAAATAAATTCATAATTAACATCACGTGTATTTGATTTGATTCCCATTCCAATTTTTAAAATTATTAAGGTAAGTAGAACTATGATAGAAAATGTAAGTATATTTGTTTTTCTAGATTTAGAACTACTTTCTTTTACATTTTTATTATCCAATTATTACTCTTAATCAATCCTCATGGTTTATAATTTAGATAAAAATAAAGTTAATTTCATTCTCTCGAAAGGTTCTTTTTTCATTAGATCTAATGCTAAAGATACTAAGGGATTTTATTGGTTATCTTTATAATATCCTGTTTTCAATAATGACATAGTCATAAAATCATTTAAGTTAATTCCTGAGATAAAACAAATAACTGAACCAAGAGCAAAATAATCTGATTCCATCAATAGCTTTCCAT
The DNA here is from genome assembly GCA_000231845.2 of Tetrahymena malaccensis 436. Taxonomy (NCBI): domain Eukaryota; phylum Ciliophora; class Oligohymenophorea; order Hymenostomatida; family Tetrahymenidae; genus Tetrahymena; species Tetrahymena malaccensis. The sequence continues at coordinate 159,696 of JH720026.1, read as the reverse complement.
CTGTTTGCTCATAAGCCATAAAAGAATAAGTACCTTAGTAGGTAGATATGTGAGTTAAATTATTCTAGAGCTTTTTAGAAAGACCTAAATCACCAATTTTAGCAATTAATTAACTATTTTCTTAAGTTAATAAAATATTTTCTGGCTTAATATCACTATGAATGATTTATTTTGCATGAATATCTAGAATCCCCTAAGTTAAATGAATTGATATTTCAAGAATTTGCTTTTAATTCAATTTTTAGTAGTAATTTTAGAGATTTCCTAGTTCACAATACTCATAAATGATAAAATAGTTTTTATTTTACTGGTCATAGAATTAATCATACATTTTTACTACATACTTACTATTAATCTATCTGGCTAATTAGGCTTCATTGATATACTCATTGATAAATTACTCATTTTACCCAAAAATTAGTTTAATAGCTATGTTTCTTTTATTTTAGCAATCATATCCTTAAAAAACAATTCCAAATTAGCCATTTCCTAGGATTTTAGATATTTAAATATCAAATTATTTCAGATATTCTTATCCAATTATTATTCTTTCAAGTGATATATCTATTTTTTTAGTAATTAAATATTCATTTATTTACTCTTTTGAGATTTCTTAAATTTCCATTTTTATATTAATTTTGTGTATGTATGTATCAACTTTTTAATCAATTTTTCTTAATTTACTTTATTAATTTTCCTATTTTAATCAAAAAATGAAATGACTGAACAATATCAAAAATCAACCTGAGGCTAGGATATTTTTAAAGATATTCTAAAATTAATTAATATAAATAAAAAGACTATTTATCATTGATTTATAATTATCAACCATAGGTATCAAACAATTAATTTGTTTTTTTCAATATTAATTTCTTTAGTTTCAGAAGAAAAAAATTCATAAAATATTAGTATGTAAAATATTTTAACATTTAATAAAAGTAACTAAAATAATTTAATAGCTAAAGTAATTTAAAAGTTAGTTTTTAATACCTTTATTATTTTCTAAAAAGTTTAAAATTTAAAAATAAAACACTAGACAAAATGCTTTTAATACAACAATAAGTATTCAGATTAATTTTGTTCAAAAAAAAAAATATATTGTAAGATAGTCTTAATTGCTTTTTCCCAAATAAAACATATTACAAATCAAAGATAATTTTTTGTTAATAGAAACCTATCAATCTCAAAATGTTTCTATTTTAAATTTTACTGTTTTTAAATTATATTTTAAAAAAAACCTCAATAATCTTATAAGTAATCAAAAACAAATTAAATATAGCTGTTTTTTATATAATAAGTAGATATTTTTTAGAAAAGAATTCATCTATGATTATTTTCCTTATAGGTTACTAAATTAATGAATTATTAAAAAAAATGACTGTAAAGTGCGAGCATTATCTTTATAAAAGCAATGGGAATATTTTTTTAACTAATAGTTATTCTATTTAAAATTTCATTTGTTTTAAATAAAATAAATCAAATAATTTTAACTATATTATCTTCACTTTTGACATGAATATATTTTAAAAACACTTAATTAACTATAAATATGTTTATTTTTTTGGTAATACATAAAATTTAAATTTTATTTTACTAAATAAGTGAAATAAACACTTCTTTTTTTCAAAAATGTTTTATAGTTATAATTCAAGGAATATAAAAAAATATGTAAACAATAATTTGTTTTTTTATACAATATTTTATTTATTAATTCTTTTCAACCAGAGATACCCTTGAAAGAGCCATTGGTAGCATCAGCAATAGCATTTAAGAATTAGAAAGAGAGGTCTCTTTCGTTTTACTTTTCGGTACCACCCATGATGAAGGAAATAGTATTGACAACAACCTTATCAGTTCTGTTGGCATTTTTATCAGCCAAATACTTTTTGATTCCATCAACAGTTTAGACACCGCTATTAGGAACACCATCAGAAAGAAGGTAAATAGCTTTCAAGGTTTACTTGGTATTGAAAGCCAAATCTAAACCAGAGGAAATATTTGTAGCTCCGTTGGTGGTTAATTTGTTGATATAAGCAATAGCAGCTTGGACATTTTCAGGGGTAGCATCAACATAATCAGTTTTCCATTAAGAAGCACTGTTACCGAAAATGATAATGTTGAATTTCTAGTAGGGCTTCAATTAATCAGCAATAGTCTTGGTAAGTTAAGACTTGACGAAAGCTAAACGAGAGATGGTTTCTCCGTTAGCCTTGAAGGTATAGTCCATAGAACCGGAAATATCAATAACAAAAGCAGCAACTTTTTCAGTGATAGTACCATAAATGCAGTTTCTGGGAGAAACAGCATTCAAAATATTCATTGCATCGCTCTTGTTAGAACTGAAAGTGAAGCAATCAACAATAAGCTTCTTAGCAGCATCACTAACATCGCTAAGAGTATTAGCAATAAGATTTAAAGCTGTAAGCTTGGAACTTTCAAAAGGATATTTGGCCAAAATGTCAACAATATTTTGAGGGGTCAAACTGATAATGTAAGGATTTAAGAGAGTTAATGCTTAAATACGAGAGCTATCAAATGTGATTTAACTGAAGATGGAAAGAATTTATTCAGTTGAAAAAACATGAGAATCAGTAGGGATTTAATCTTAGAGGAATTAAAGCATGCTGTTATCAAATTTTTGACTTTAGAGCCCAGCTAAGAAGGTGTTCATCCAACTATCAGATCTGTATTAAGGTTTTGGGCAAAAATCAGCAGCGCCTGCTGTCAAGTTAGCTCTCAAAGCAGGTTCATTCTTAAGTTAAGTAATAGCAAAAGCTGATAAACCTATTAAGGTAACAAAAGCCAATAAGTATACTTTGTTCATTATTTATTTATCTATCTTTTTACTGATTTAGTTAATTTATTAAATATTATATCTAAATACGAAGAGAAATCGATTTTTTAAATGATTGAGTGTATTTTAATTAATAAATTGAGTAAATTTAGTTCTAATAATACGAGTATCTTACATAAACAGGTGACAGATGATGTTTTAATTGTGTATTGTCTATTCCCAAGAATTAAATCCTGAATTTTACAATTTATTAGATTGACAAATTAATTTAGTGGTAATTAAAGCATAGAAAAACTTTGTGTGAACCTGAACAAATTTATAATATTAGAATTCCTTTTTTTTAAATAACTTCAAACAAAGAATATAAGTTTGCGATTATTTCCAAAAAATAGTTATGAAATACTGCTTACAGCGTATATTTTAATTTGTAAAATTTATAAATATAAATATAACTTAAATAATAATTTCTTAAAAACTGTATTTATTTAAAAATCTAATCAATAAAAACATAAAATACGCAATAAATTAAGTTTTTTAAAGAGAAGAAGAGGAAAAATAATAAATTTTCAGAGAAGAACAAAATTTAAATAAAAATTCTATCAATTTAAAATATTTTTTGGAAAATTTTACTAACTTACTAACTTACTTGCTTACATAGAATAATTCTTAATTGTTCTCATTTTATGAACTTTTCATATTTATAAACTAGAGTTAAATGAATCAAATAAATTTTATATGCTAAACAAATAATTAGAATATATTTGTATTAAAAAATAATCAAAAGAAAAACAATGTATCAACAAAATCTTCTTTTTTATAATAAATCCTTTTTGTTTAATCTAAAAATTTAATTTTTCAATAAATCTGGAAAATATACCAAATATACATTTTTTGAGAGCAATTTAAAGTAATTTCACTTAAAAAGTTCTTAATGCTATATATATGGTAAAATGGAAGAAAAATATAAAAGTATTAAATTTGAGTTTACAATAATTAAATAAGTGTGAATGATCAATAGATTTTTAATTATTATGTTTTTTACCACAAAATTAAAGCTGAAAATGCAATTACAAATTTACGAATTGATTAATAATTGCTTTTATAATAAAATCGTAAGTGGGTTTTTTTTTGAGAATATCTATTTTATCCTCTGTTTTCATAGCGCTATTTGTTTTCTAAAATTATAATTGTGTATATGGTCAAATCAAAATTTTCAATTGCATTCACACTAATCATATAAAGAGTTTTTAAGATTTATGCATTAAATGTGATTTGGGCTTACATAGATTTAGAATATTTAAAGAATTTTTTTTTTTACTTAAAAGTAAGCGTAGAAAAACTGCTGAGAATAGAAAAAAATTATTAAATACTCATGCTAAGATATTTTATGATCAGAATTTACACTAATTTAATTTGTTACCTATAAATTAAGAAATAATTACTTTCTATTCTTAGTTACTCATTGTAAATTTAGTTATTAATATATAGAATAGTCAAACATTTAAAACAATAAAATATTTTCAAAGATAAAATATAACATTTTTATTTATTAAATGTACTTAAGTAAGGATCTTAGAGAGCAAAAGTATTTAATCTGGATGAATTCAAAATTATTTATGATATTTTAAAAAATAAATTAGTATTATTTAAAATGTAATAATTTTATCTCTTATTAAAAAAAGCAACATCCTTACTCAAAATAAATTTATACAATTAAGTTTTTTAGAAATTAAATTTTTTGGATACTAAATTTTATATTAATAAATCAGTAGGACTCTTACACTCATTTAAATTATAAATTATATTTAATTAAAGTTTTAAAATTGTAAGTAATTTAATAATTTTTTATTATTTTCTTTATCAATAAAATAAATTTATTTCATGAAATTTAGTTAATTAGCCGTTATTGTTATACTTAAAGTATTTTAAATACTAAATTCTACTAAAAAATATTTGAATCTATTATATTTTATTTTATATTTTCTTTTACTTACCAAATTTATTGTTTTTATTCTTTTAAAGAAATTAATTATAAAAACTTATTTTTATAAAACAGAACTCTAGTCAATAGCAGAAAATATATTTAAATATAAAAATTTTAAACACTTAAAAATGTCACAAATAAATAAAAAAAATATATATATTATCCTGTTTTATTATGTGTAATTTTAATAATAAAAAATATATACTTATGTAAAAAATTTAAAATATAAATAGAAATTATACACAATCCACTGTAATATAGTTTAAATTGTGGAACTGTTATATAAAAAAGAAAAAGATTTAGTTAATTTCTTAAATTTGTTAAGTAAAATATTTTAACTGATTCTTAAAAATAACAAAAATTAATATTATTTCTATCAAATAAACAGATATTTATTTATTGTTTTATTGATTGATTGATATACATCTTAAATAAATATATGAACAAACTTAAATAAATAATCATCATTTAAAAAAGTTTTTCAAAAACACTGATAAAATTTGTTTCAATTCTAAATCCAAAAAAGATAAATTGAAATGAATGATTGATAGATATATAGATAGATTGCATTTAAAACATTTTATAAAAATATTTAAATTATAATGCTGATTTAGGCATTTAAAAATATTAAGAAAAAAATTAATTTGATAACTTATTCTAATTAAGTAATTTTTTTGATCTTTAATTATTCTAAAATTTAAAAATAAGTAAATTAATTAAATATGAGAATATTTGTTTTATTTAAATAATAAAAAACCAATAAAAATGATGTATCATTTATTACTTTTATATATTTTATATTTAATATTAATATTTTATAATTCAACCAGAGATACCCTTAAAAGAGCCATTTGTAACATCTGCAATAGCATTAAGGAATTAGAAAGAAAGGTCTCTTTCATCTTACTTTTCGATTCCACCCATAATAAAAGAAATAGTATTAATATGGACTTTATCTGTTCTGTTGGCATTCTTGTCAGTTAAGTATTTTTTAATTCCATCAACAGTTTAGATACCAGTGTTAGGGACACCATCAGATAGGAGATAAATACCATTTAAGGCTTATTTGGTATTGAAAGCTAAGTCTAAACCAGCAGAAATATTGGTATATCCAATAGTTGTTAATTTGTTAATATAAACAATAGCAGCTTGAATGTTTTCAGGGGTAGCATCGACGTAATCAGTATTCCATTAAGAAGCAGTGTTACCGAAAATGATAATGTTGAACTTTTAGTAAGGTTTCAATTAGTCAGTAATAGTTTTTGTAATTTATTACTTAACGAAAGACAAACGAGATATAGTTTCTCCATTAGCCTTGAATGTGTAGTCCATAGAACCAGAAACATCAATTATAAAAGCAGCTACTTTTTCAGTGATGGTACCATAAATGCAGTTTCTTGGAGAGACAGCATTCAAAATTGCTGTGGCGTCACTCTAATCAGAAGAAAAGGTAAATTTACTAATAATAACCTTTTTAGAAGCATCTGTAAGATCACTAAGAGTGTTAGCAATAAGCTTTAAAGCTCCCATCTTATTCTAGGAATATATGAATTTACCTAATATGTCAACTACATTTTGTGAAGTCAAAGTTAAGATATATGGATTCATCAAGGTAATTGCTTGTAAACGTGAGCTGTCGAGCAAAATTGCGTTGAAAATAGAAATAATTTGATCAGTCGAGAAAACATGTGAGTCAGTAGGGATCTGAGCTTACAAGAATTGAATAATAGAATCATCATTCTTTTAAGTAGAAAGACCAGCCAAGAAATTCTTCATCCAAGCATCTGATCTGTATTGGGGTTGAGGACAAAAATCAGCAGCACCAGCACCTAAAGTAGTTCTCAAGGCAGGCTCCGAATCAAACTTAGTAAAAGCTAAAGTTGACAATCCAACTAGGGCAACAAAAGTTAGCAAGTATATTTTATTCATTTTATATTTTTCGTTTTATAAATTAATATAAAATTTATTTATTATTAAATATTTATAAATCTCTGAGAAATCGGATGTGTTTAAATGAAGAAAAAGCAAATTTTTTATGAATTGTATTCTTTACCTATTAATTTCTTACTTTCATATTTACTTTTTACGTAATTGTTAAATTAGTTATAATATGATTAAGGATTAGCCAATAATATAAAAATATTTATTCTCAAGAATGCTAATTAAAAAGAAAAATTGTCTTCTCAATAATCAAAATTTTATCCTTTATTTGAAAATGAATGATAAAAACATTATTGAATATGTTAATACAAAATGTGTAAGTTAAATAGATCAGGAAATTTACAATTTGTAAATTTTAGAAATATTTAAACTAATATATATTTTTTTAAATAAGAAATATTAGTTTGATAATATCAACTATTTTGTAATGAAAATATTCAATTTAGATGAGATTTCTGCTGGTAAAATTATATTTAATCCTAAAAATTCTTAATTATGATTCATATAATAAATTATAGCTAATCATATATAATATTATTCTTCCATTTAATGTTACACAAATATAATTTTTTGTTCTTTAAAACTTCTTTTTTGTTATTTTCAATTTAATTTTTGGATTTTTTTGGAATAAGGTCATAATCTATCAGCTACGGTATAAGAAAATTTCTTATCAACATAAATTGATATAAAATGCAGTAAGATAAAAAAAATTTGTAAAAATAATTAATCTATTTTAATCTTAGTTCTTTTATATTGCAATTAATTTTACCATATTCTTTCTAGTTAATAATATGATAAAATAACTTTCAGCGAAATACAGATGAAAAAATTTATGAGAAAGTTTGATATATAAACATTTAAAAGTATAAACTTATTTTATAGACATTACATAATATAATAAAAGAAATAAACTATAAGGTTGCCAACGAGAACCATTAATGTAATATTTATATTGCATAATTATTCTTATTCTTTTTCTCAGGATTACTTTTATTTTTAATTTTGCGCATTTCATCAGTAAGCAAGGTATTAAAACAAAAGAAATAAGAGTTTAGATACAAAAAGGCAATATTTATTTTAATATTTTTAAAATAGATAACATTCGAGTAAAAATAATATATTTCATATTTATTTACTTTTATTAGAAATTAAAAAAATAAAAAATAGATTATACTTTTCTCAAAAAATACATGAACACATGCATACTTTGTGACGCTTTTTAAAAATCGAAAGCAAAAAAACATCTATATAGTAATAAGTAGTAAATTTTTAATACATTCATGTTATTAAGGTACATATTACTCTAAGGTATTTATTTATAATAGTATTGAAAGTTTCCTTAAAATAGTGGATTTAATAACATTAACTAAAAATTAATATAATGAAATTAAGCATATTTTTTTAAATGAACAAATCGCTTTTAATGATAAAACTAATTTGATGTAAAACAGATATGAATACATTTTATTTTCATAAAATTTACTCATTAATTACAAATCAATAGAATATTCATATAATTTTAATAAATGAGTAAAACATTTAAATAAAGGAATTCATAAAGAAAAATTAATATGAAAATTCTATCTAAAATTGAAGTTCAATATTAATAATGTTAAACAAAATATTATATATTAAGAAATTTATATATTTAAAATATTTCTATTTTATAATTTTTTTATTTTATTAATTAATAAAATATGAAATTATTCTTTTTCATATGTTATATATTCAAATGTTTTGAGTTTATGTGTTGAATATCTAATCGACTACAGTATTATTTTGACTTTTCTCTTATTTATCATTAATTTTCTAAATTTATATATTTGATCTCAGTTTTATTTATTCTCTCTATCTAAATTAATTCTTATTAAAAATAATTAATTAAATATTTTTATAATTTATTAAATTTAGATAAATTGTTTCTAATAAAATATCAAAAAAATAAATGATAAAATAAAATAAAAATTTTATAAACTTACAAGAGGTTAATTTTAATTTTTTAATTAATTATTCTATATTTTATTTTTATCATTATAAAAGTTTTTAAACTCTTCACTTTAAACTCATACTGATCTCGATATCAATCTCATGTAAATTAAATTTATTATATAAATTCTTATTTATTTTATCTTGGCTATCAAGTTAAATTTTTTTCAAGAAATATTCTCATAGATATTATTAATTATTTATATTTATATTTTAATATCTTACTTTTCATTTTCAACCTTTACTTAAATTATTTACTAATTTATTTGTTTATTATTAATTCATATTTTTTATTCATTTTTCCTTCTAACTAACTAATATTTTCTTCAATATTTAAAAAGTTAAAATTAAATTAGTGCAAATGGTGCCTCATCCTTATGTTCTGCATTAGCAAATTGCACTAATCTCTCAAATTTGACACTTCGTTTAAGGTAAAAGCAGCTTATTTCTTTTGGATTGTGATATTTTTAAAAATCAAAATGAATAAAACAAAAACTATCTTTTAACTTGATTTATTTACTTTCTGATTCTGGTTATGTTTTTTTAATTTAAGTAATTTTTCATTTTCAACCTTTGCTTTAATTATTTACAAGTTCGTTTATTCTTAATTCATATTTTTATACATTTCCTTCTAACTAACTAGTATTTTCTTCAATATTTAAAAAGTGAAAATAAAATTGGTGATGAAGCTGCCTTAGGCTTAGGTGCTGCATTAGCAAATTGCACTAATCTCTCAAATTTGGCAATTTATTTAAGGTAAAAGCAGCTTATTTCTTTTGGATTGTGATATTTTTTAATATCAAAATTAATTAAAACAAAAACAATCTTTTAACTTGATTTATTTACTTTCTGATTCTGATTATGCTTTTTTAATTTAAGTCACTTTTTATTTTCAACCTTTTCTTTAATTATTTAAAAGTTCGTTTATTCTTAATTCAATTTTTTTATTTATTTTCCCTTCTAACTAACAAATATTTTCTTCAATATTTAAAAAGTAGAAATTAAATTGGTGCAAATGGTGCCTCAGCCTTAGGTTCTGCATTAGCAAATTGCACTAATCTCTCAAATTTGACACTTCATTTAAGGTAAAAGCAGCTTATTTGTTTTGGATTGTGATATTTTTTAATATCAAAATGAATTAAAACAAAAACTATCTTTTAACTTGATTTATTTACTTTCTGATTCTGATTAAGTTTTTTTAATTTAAGTCATTTTTCATTTTCAACTTTTATTTAAATTATTACTAGTCAGTTTATTCTTAATTCAAATTTTTTATTCATTTTTCCTTCTAACTAACTAATTTTTTCTTCAATATTTAAAAAGTTACAATTAAATTGGTACAAATGGTGCCTCAGGCTTAGGTGCTGCATTAGCAAATTGCACTAATCTCTCAAATTTAACATTTGGCTTATGGTAAAAACAGCTTATTTGTTTTGGATTGTGATATTTTTTAATATCAAAATGAATAAAACAAAAACAATTTTTATAATTGGTTTATTTAATTTTTTATTCTGATTATGTTTTTAAAATGTAAGTCATTTTTCAATTTGGACCTTTGCTTAAATTATTTACTAGTTCGTTTGTTCTTAATTCTTATTTTTTATTTATATTTCCTTTTATATAACTAATATTTTCTTCAATATTTAAAAGTCTAAATAAAATTGGTGATGAATGAATGAATGTACTCGCACATAGAATATGCACTCGGGTTCTTTGGGATCCCTGTAATACAATATAATTATATTAATTTATTCTTAATTCAATACCATTTAAT